>CM057245.1:29096896-29116896 GCA_029931835.1 Etheostoma nigrum
GTAGCCCACCAAAAGCACATTAGATAGATTTATTACATTTTTCTTATATTTACATTCAGCTGTTCCAACTGCAATACTTCTGTTATTTTACGGATTTATTTTGTAAAATAACAGTGTGTGCGTGTGTGTGCGTGTGTGTGCGTGTGTGTGTGTGTACATGTGTACGTGCATTTGCGTCTGTGTGTGCATGTGTGTGTGTATGTGTGTATGTGTGCATGTGTGTGTGTATGTGTGTGTGTGTGCATGTGTGTGTGCATGTGTGTGTGTGTGTGTGTGTGTGTTTGAGTGTGTGTATTTTTGCGTATCTGAGTCACTACAGTGGCATCAGGGGCCAATTAGCGGGGTGGATTATGTGTCTGAACTGTGCTCCTGAGGGAGGGAACCAAACCACACTATGAGGAGGGGGGTGGGGTGGGGGTGTGGGTGGGGGTGGGGGTGGGGGAGGACTCACCGCATGAAGCCACACAAATGACACCCGCACCAAACATATCAGCTCACTGTAGTAATACTGTAATAGCTGCCATCACAGTGACGTGTCTGAGAGACGATTGGGATAATTGTCGGGTGTTCAGAGCTGCAAATGTGTACATTAACACAAATGTACTATATATATATACAATATACTGTATATATATACAGTTATAGACAATATATACAGTTACAGTTATTCTAGTATTATATTACATTTAAATTAAGTTGCTTTTGTCCCATGTAACTTACAATAAGTGCATTAGAGCAGCTGGAATAAGTTGTTTAATTGATTGGTTGATTGACAAAAATGTTTCGAAGTTTTGTTTCCCCAAATTTGGGAATTTGCTCTTTCTCTTGTCCTATGTAATTGTAAGTTGAATATGTTTGGGTTTGGGGCTGTTGGCTGCACAGAAACAAACCATTTTAAGATGTCACATGACACAGTTTTCTGATATTTCATAGACCAAGTGATTCATCACTTATAAATAAAAAAAATAATGATTTCTTTTAGCCTTAGGGTGCATTTTCTAATCCACAGGAGTAAAACTAAACTTTTGTATCTCACCCAAACACATACAAGTGTGTTCACTTCTACAGTACACATAGATAGTTCTTTACCAAATTAAAAGCTCTTATTGACTTATAATTGTTCGCCATATTCAGTGTGTTTTGGTAGTGCAATAAAATCCCATATTTTGTCTGGAAACATTTCCTCACAAACCTGCAGTGTGGTTGTGTGCAGTTCATTGTGTTGCGAATATAACTCAAAGGTTTGGAAGTGAAGTCCCATTCTAGTTCTCCATACGGATTTTGATTATTAGCCATAATGTCTAAACCATCCAATGCAGACTGACTGCCTATGCTGACCACGAGCTTCCAGGCTGTGAAACAATAGTTTCTACTCCGGTAGAAGTCTGTAGATAAAACCAACTTAGTTTTAGGAACGTGTTTTATTAGTGAATTTATGGAGAAGTAGCCTGGAATTCCAGACCCAAATCTGAAAGATTAGAGTCTGGCATTGAATAATGAAAGTCGTCCATCTTGATGGGCGGCACCAACCGTGCATTTGAAAATCTCACTGCACGCAATTGGATAACACTACGACCAATCACAACAGCACACGGGGTGAGGTATCCAGAGCCCCGTACGCTTAGCTAGCAGCGGAGCTAACTGGTCGATTAAACTGTTGTCATCTGCTCGCCTCTGTCCCCGCCTCCATCAGATGCACTGATGTGATTGGTGCAGCTCGCCTCTGTCCCCGCCTACATCAGATACACCAATGTGATTGGTGCAGCTCGGCTACAAGGGCATAGTTAATGAGCAGCATTACTCGATGCCAGAGTAACTCGCTGAGCAAATTCGCGAGAACTCTGGATTTCCAGGGAAATGGTGTAAAACAACACTACCCACAATCCTAAGCGTAACAGCAACATCTCTGTCGCTCTATCTGTTACCATGGAAATGTTTACCGCACCAACGAACCCCTAGAGCGAGCTGCTACCATTGAAGTCCATGATGGTTTATGTACACAGTCTTGTACCTTCTGCCTTTTTTGCCATTTTTGAAAAGTTATTTTGCGCCGTATCAAATGTTTTAAGGTCAAGATTCATCTAGGAGCTGGTTGGCTTGGTTCCAGGCTTTAAACCATTTATATAAACATTTAAAAAAATATCAATGGAGATATTGAACGTGGGAAATCACTTCTGGAGCCAGAGCCGTTCAAGAAGTGGTCGATCTCTGTTGAGCTCTATGAAGCTAGAATCATGTGCTTGTATTAATAACTGTTGTTCAGTAGCTGTACACACACAGCTGTGTGTGTGTGTGTGTGTGTGTGTGTGTGAGCAAGTCAATGGGGACATGAAGCGTTAGCTCGAGCATCAGCGTGTCCAATGGGATTGATCGATTTGTTGTTGATTGCCATAGCGACTCCCAGAGAGTGTGTTTGATATCTCTATTCTTGTGCAGGTGTTTACACTCGGACCACTGAGCAGGTTTTAGTTACAACACTACAATCAGTGTTTGTCCCTTGTATTTTTATTTATAGAATTATAAAATGATAGAAAAAGTTGAGAAGACGGGCCAAGTGTCAGTGGTGTCAGCGTTGGTGTAACGTTGTGGGGATGTTATCGCTCTCTGGCAGCATCAAGCTAATATTGTCGCCCCACTAGGAGGTCCTGCTACGCTAAATCTGTGCCAAGCGAGCTGAAGGGATCAGACTCCCGGTGTCGGGGGGGGGGGGAAGTCAAGGGTTAATATATGTGTCTGGGAGAAGGCCTTTTCATCCCCCTCCTCCCTCCATTCCTCCCTCATTCTGTCCATCTCTGCCTTCCTCCAGGCACACCCCTCACTCTCTATCCAATCTGTTTCCTTTTGTCAACGGCCCTGGCCTGTGATGTAGGGAGCCTCGGTTCACCTTGTCACACACACACACACACACACACACACACACACACACACACCATGGTGCATTAGACTGGTGATTTCCCCTCCTTCATGCCTATGCTATGGCCTTATTTATGATAATTTATCATTTTACCATACCCACTCCCCTCACTATTCACATGGGCATTATCATATTGTGGTGTGGCTGCAGGGTGTACAGCACAGAGGACTGGTGTAAGAGTGTGTACAGTGTGTCTGAATTAGAGTTCATCCCTTTTAAAAACCCTCCTCAAACAGCTTCGAACCGCTTTGCAACAAGGCGTTTTTGTCAGGCAAATATGGTTATAAAACGCATAAGAGAGTATGGTATTTATGATCCTATGACTTATGTCGATACAGGATTATTTGAGCTTCAGACATCCAGACAGGCCAGGCCACCAAATGTACACATACACATGCAACACACAAAAAAGCACACTGATCATCATGTGAGGGTATTTTTTTATGTACTGTATACTGTATATATACATTTTCCCCAGATATACAGTCTATGGCATACAATAAATTGTGCCATTTATGCGACCAATGTCTAAATCGGTCCAACAACGATTTAACCTCTGGGGTCAACAGCCTATATTTGTGGGAGTCAATACTTTATGTAGGTGTTTAAGGGCCAGACAAGATTTTGTTTAATCTCTATAAACAGATATCAGCATATACTGTAAATTCATTAAAAAGCTAAATCGAATTGCATTTCGAAATATGCAGACTGCATTTCGACTGGTCTATATTCACGACGCTCCACTTCTGGGGTTGATCATTTTCATCTCCAAGGCACTGTGTTGCTTGAAATGTACAGTGTATGTTGTGTGAAACGTAACTATCACTGTCCACATACTTCCATGCGTCCTTTATGTTGACATGAAGGTAGTCTGTATCCACGACGTTCCACTTCTGGGATTGCTCCTGGAAATTCTCACAGATTTCACTCTTTTCAGCCGGATATCCGTTACCTTGCGTTTTCTTTGTGTGAATTTCAAACTTCGGTGGATTTATGAGAACTGTGGTTAACTGCTCAACAGATCTCCGCCCAAGACGATTATGATTGGTTTAAAGAAATGCTGATAAACCAGAACATGTTTTTCTCCCATCCTGGAATGCTGGGTGGACTAGTCAGACCCTCCTCTACAGCGCTGTGGAGGAAGGTCTGGCAAAGCAGGACTACATTTTGCCAAATGCCTTCCATCTCTTTCGATTTCCGCACAAACCAGCAAGCAACCAAAGCCGGCGCAAACCTGATTGGTCAGTACTACTCAGGCTACAAACAAAAAACAGAGTGCTTCCAATACCAAAATCCAAACTCTTGTCCCATTGCCTACAGATTCTGCATTCAAAAACAGATATCTTTCTATAGAGATTACCAATGTGTTGAAAACGCTGAGCTGTGAGGGAACTGAGAGCCAGACAAAGAAAAGAAGCTATAGGTTAATAGTAGATGTTACATCCCAAAAGCCGCAGAGTTGAGTCAAATGTGTCAGTAGTTTTTTTCCTTTGTAGGTCATTTGGATTATTGCTAAGAGAATAAAATATTCCTCACAACTAGTTCAGAGGCAAAATCCTTGTCCACCAGTGTAGAGACCAGGGAATCGATCACCGCTGGGATCTTCAACAAGTGGTCTGGGGGGAGGGGGTCCTCAGAGTCAATGCAAGGTGGCCTTCAAATTACTGTTAAGTCTTTCTGTGAATCCAATATGTTAGCAGCAAATATAAATGGCCCCTGCTTACTGGCCTATAGGATAGGTAGTCACTAAGGCCATGCAGATTTACAGTTAATTCTAATGATACACTGTGCCACATGTGTGTTTCCCAACAATTATTAGGCCATTTTAATAGCTTAGTATTCTCTACAAATAAGGTATGTATAAAGGCTTTAGGTTGCCCTACACATTCTTGTAGGCCCATTTTATTATGCAACTTGTTTCATACAATATGTAGTAGGGGGTCCTTACTCCATCTCTCTCAGTTAAGTGCTCCTTGGCTTAAAAAAGAAGACCCGCTGATTGACCCTAGAGAGACTTTTGACTTGGTTGTGCTATACTTAAAGCCAACTGGCAAACTGGAAATAAACAGAGACTTTTTGAAGCTTTGAAGCACGGCCAATAAGAGCTTTGAGAAGAACAAACTCTTCTGAGTAAATGATTGTCATCTGTTATAGCGACAAAGAGGCGAAGAGAAATAATGTAGATTAGATGATTATCTCAGCTTCAGTAGAGAGATACGGACGCACGGGGCAGATTATATTCACATCCAACAGACCCACACACACACACACACACACACACACACACACACACACACACACACACACACACACACACACACACACACACACACACACACACACACACTCTCACTCAGTATTACTTTGCTCTCCAGAACCTAATGAGAAGAGAAAAACCTAATTTGATCCATCTCAGCCCTTCACTAACCCTCCCTGCCCTCCCTCCCCCCTCCTCGGCTGGTCATGGGCTATTCCCGCTGCTCTGATTATTGTTAATCTCATCATATGTCTCTTTCCGCTCAATAAACCCCCCCCTCCTCCATCAGTGCTCCCCATTTTCACTCAAATCAAATTGTTACCGAACATAACCTGCCTGAGACGCGGCGCACTGCTGCAGTAATGCAGTTTGTCATAATTAAGTGCCGAGCCTAATTAATTAAATGGTCAGAAGGCTAATCAGTGCATTCTGTGGCCGCACTGCTGCATGATGGGAAAGAAGTAAGGATGAATAGAGAGTGAGTGACTGATATTGCTATTGACGGTTTGTGCTGAACAGGAATGACAAAGTTAATTGTTGAGCCATCTTGGTGCGTCTTCGAGGTTTAGGACACATTCAGTGTGCACTCCACACACTTTCACGCACGCACACGCGCGCACACACACACACACACACACACACACACACACTCTTAAACACATGTATGCAAATATACATAACTCAGGAGTGCATACACAAAAAAATGCTAAAACATTAATACAAAGTTTTTGTCGCTTTTTATGTTGCTTTTCCTGACGTTTTTGTCACTTTTTTAGATGCTTTGAAAAGGCTTTTTTGACATTTTGTCACTTTTTGTGATGATATTGTTGCTTTCTTTGAAATTGTTGGTGTTTTTTTGACGTCTTTTGACGTTTCTGTCCCTTTCTTACACATTGTTGCTTTCTTCAACGTTTTTGTTGCTCTCTTAAATGTTTTTCCAGTTTTTTAGACACACACACACACACACACACACACACACACACATATACACTCTTATACACATGCATACCAATATCACAGGAACATACAAACAACACAAATAAACACACAAAATGCAAAAACACCCATGACACATACAAACCCACAGGAGTGTACACAAACGCGCGCACACACACACACACACACACACACACACACACACACACACACACACACATACAAACAAACTACCCCTTTCCAACCCAACCATCACATTATAGTTTTCATTGAATTGCTTGAATACACAGTGCGTATTGATTGAGTAAATGTGCTAATGAAAGTGATGCACAAAGACAGTTCATTAAAGTTGGGCTTGATTAAAAGAGAGAGAACCCAAACAGAACCCCCGACACACACACACACACACACACACACACACACACACACACACACACACACACACACACACACACACACACACACTTTGGTTCACTGATCTGAATCGCTGCATTTTTTAATCAACTAACTTTTACAGTGGTTTACCGTTGCTTTGGCTCAGTTTTCTCCTCAGAGTTTCAAAGGACAAAACTCTTAATGCAAATGTCCAGATTCGTTATTCAACTTTTCGAATGATTCTGCTGTCTCTCGTCTCAATCACGGAAGGCTTGTATCATGTGGAGGCCCCGACAGTGTTGTTGTCATTACTTAAAATGACTCATGGGGGAGACAGAAACTACGCACTATAGCTTTAAGTCTTGGTAAAAAAGTATTCTAGTCTGTGACTTAAAGTGCTCATATTATGCTCATTTTCAGTTTCATATTTGTATTTAGAGCTTATATCAGAATAGGTTTACGTGGTTTAAATTTTTTTTTAAACATATATTTGTTGTATTGCACTCCTCTTTTCACCCTGTGTGTTGAGCTCTCTAAATCAAGAAACAGAGTGAGGCATCTCACTTCTGTACCATCTTTGTTGGGAATCGGACATGCGCAGTAGCTAGGTAAGGACTACTAGCCAGTCAGAAGCAGAGTATGAGGGCCCTGACAGTACCTAGGTAAGGACTACTAGCCAGTCAGAAGCAGAGTATGAGGGCCCTGACAGTACCTAGGTAAGGACTACTAGCCAGTCAGAAGCAGAGTATGAGGGCCCTGACAGTACCTAGGTAAGGACTACTAGCCAGTCAGAAGCAGAGTATGAGGGCCCTGACAGTACCTAGGTAAGGACTACTAGCCAGTCAGAAGCAGAGTATGAGGGCCCTGACAGTACCTAGGTAAGGACTACTAGCCAGTCAGGAGCAGAGTAAGAGGGCCCTGACAGTACCTAGGTAAGGACTACTAGCCAGTCAGAAGCAGAGTATGAGGGCATGCCACGCTAGCAGCTAGGGGAGCATTATAACGTGTTACAAAGTGACTCATGTTTGTCACGGAAGTAAAAGCTGGACTACAATGGAGCAGTTTGTGAACAGTGTTTTCTTTTGGAGATGGTAAGTCCCTTTGGGGGGGGGGGGACTTTGGGCTTTTTCACTTTGTAAACCTATAACATGCACAAAAAAGGTATAAATCACAATAAAGGAAAGGGAAGCCATGAAGCATAGTCACATTACTACATGGTTGTCTTTAGATGTAAGATGGTGTCAGACTTTAGCCTTTTAAAGTCTTTTCAGAGTCTTCTAGTGTATGGTAGACATAAAATGAAAGTACGCTCATTATAAAAAAATAGCGTGAATGATAATTTATCAAGACAGGTAAACAGGAGAACAGCTGATGCAGAAGGTGTTTCTCAATTTACTGACTGTGTTCCAGTCCTGTAAACCTCAGGAGTAATAAAACATGATATAAAACATATACTGAATTCACTGATTAGTGCTAGTGACCTGAGGGAGAATAACTTTATATATAATGCGTATCAGGCTTATATTGAGCAAAATATTTACACTTGGGCAATAGCCTTTTTCTTTATGGGTTGACGATCTAAAAACATTTGAATTAAAGAATAACAAAAAGAAAAAATGAATTACAAAAAAACAATAATTCAACATAATACAAGACTTGTTCAAAAAGGGATAGCTAGAAGGCATGGGCGTTTTGAGTCCCATCCCCAGGCTGTACCATAAACCAATCACAATCATTTTCAATGTTGTCATATGTTGTGCATCGTCATATTTTAGTCTGGCATATTTGGTATCTTAGTCAAGCCAAAGTAGATGATTTCAGATTGTTTTTTGTCTTTCCCTTGAGACCTATCTTTATTAGATGAGAGATTAGATGTCCACATTCTGCATTTTTTTAAAGTTCACCTCTCCTTCCTCCACCTCTCCTTCCTCCACCTCTCCCCGCTCCTCGCTGAGGGCATTGTGAGAGCAGTAAGTGCTTGACCACGGAGGGGAAGTTGGCTTGGAGAATAGGAAGTGCTTGGCGCAGCAAGTCAGGGACTAAAAACTTCGCTAAGTTTCTCTCTCCATCCATCCTTCCATCCTTCGCCTCTGTCTCTCTCTCTCTCTCTCTCTCTCTCTCTGTCTCCCACCCTCTCTCGCTCTCTTATTTCTTCCCTTGAAATTTCTCTTAGGAGATTATCCGCAGGTAAGCTTGTTACCTCTGCCGGCCTGCGTCAGCAGCTCTTCCCCTGCACTGACCACTGAGCGATGCGATGGGGTGGAGGAGAGAGGCGAGAGAGGGCTTGTGTCGGGGGGTGGGGGTTAGCAAACCAAGGGAAGGTGGTGAGGCGGCGAGCGGCAGGGGGGTGCGGGGAGGGACGGATTGGCGTGAGGGGCCTCACCACTTGCAACTAACACACCGTGACGACATCATAAGACTGAGCAAATGACTCCGCTGCCTCTCCGGGTGGGGGGGCTGCCGGGGAGGGAAGGGGAGAGGGGTGCACAAAGCTGTCCCCTGGTGAGGAGAGCTTCATCCCCTCCCCTCCCCAAACCCGCACACACCCATCCTCATGGAAACACACAGTCCAGCTGCGGTGACCAGGGAGTCAGACACGCTGGAAATAGGTCTAAATTGATTGCAAACACTCCCTCACAAAGCACATTAATGGAGATGACAAACAGAAAAAGGATATTACCAGACTTCAGCTAAGCCATATTGACTTTGTGTGTGTGTGTGTGTGTGTGTCTGTGTGTGTGTGTGTGTGTGTGTGTGTGTGTGTGTGTGTTTACGCATCCGTGGGTTTGTATGTGCATGAGTGTTTTTTAATGTACGTTCATGAGTAATATATATGTATGCATGTGTTTAAGAGTGTGTGTGTGTGTGTGTGTGTGTGTGTGTGTGTGCGTCTGCGTGTGTGTGTGTATACGCATCCGTGGGTTTGTATGTGCATGAGTGTTTTTTAATGTACGTTCATGAGTAATATATATGTATGCCTGTGTTTTAGAGTGTGTGTGTGTGTTAGAGTGCGGATCGGGCCGGATTTTTCTGTCCGAGCCCGGCCCGCGTCCGACAGAGCAGTAACCGAACCCGACCCGAGCCCGACAGGCATTAAGATATTTCTGTCCGAGCCCGACCCGAGCCCGACAGTTAAAATCGCATTTGATTCTCATACTAATGACACATGTACGTTTGTTTGTGTGGAAAGCCGCTTTTATTAAGCAATTGTAGGAAGGCATTCGGAAATGTCAACAGATGAGCGCATCAATGCACAGCTGACTTTCCTTCGTTTTCAATAGTTTTAAAATCTCCTGCGGCCAACTTCTTTTTAACATCTTCCATCGTTGCGCTGCCACATGGAGCTTAATACGCACGTCTTTCGTTGTCACAGCACACAGGAAGACGGATGTTAGGGTAATATTTGACATTTATTTTAAGCTGTTTTAAATTCAAAATGTTCAATGCCTTATCGCGCTGATGTGACCGAGCCCGACCCGAACCCGAGCATCCTTTCTAAAAATCTGTCCGAACCCGGCCCGACCCGTCGGGTACCGTCGGGTACCGTCGGGTCCCGTCGGGCTCGGGTCGGGTATCCATCCTCTAGTGTGTGTGTGTGTATGTGTGTGTGCGTCTGCGCGTGTGTGTGTGTATACGCATCCGTGGGTTTGTATGTGCATGAGTGTTTTTTAATGTACGTTCATGAGTAATATATATGTATGCCTGTGTTTTAGAGTGTGTGTGTGTGTGTGCATATGCGTGTGTGCATGTGCGTGTGTGTGTATGTGTGTGTGTGTAAGCAACAAGAATGTCAAAAAAACATCAAAAATAGTGACAAAAAGCATGAAAAAACAACAAAAACTTGTAAGCGTGGCGTTGCAGTCAGCTGTGTGGCTGCTGCGTGGATCTTTCTATGTCCTACCCACCAGAATGTGTCTGACGCGGCGCTGCTGCTGCTGCTAGGTTACAGTACGTACAGGGAGGGCTTGGATCACCCTTGTCCGACATATGGAGAGTTGTTAAACATAGGCTACTGATTTGAATAAAGCAAGACAATGTTGGCAGTATTGACGGCAAAATAGGTTACAGAATATTTCGTTCTGTATGACAGGCGAAATATTTGAAACACATCTTTTCCTATTCTATTTTGCCTGGAAACGCTTCAAACTCACTCATGTGTCGCGTGAAAAATAGGCGTTGGTTCTATTTCTAGCATGCATGCGTTTTTCTGAGAAGTGCGTATCACGCAAGCAGTGTGTGTTAACATGGGAGCTAAAATAAAAACAGACACGCGACGCATCCAGTGTGTAGCCGGCCTAAGAAAGCGACAAAAATGTCAGAAATAATGTTCATTTCAAGCACAAGATGGAGAGATCCAAAATGAGCTTTATTTGTTTATTATTATACACAACATATGAACTAAATCTTAGACACTGTACACATAAACACACATTTCTGTAGGTGTGTTTGTGTCGGTGTAGTCTTCTTTATTTTTCTATTCTATTTCATTAGTGAAGACAATTGGGCTATTTGCAGGTTCAGATTCGGCTTTTTTGGGATACGTTTAAATGAGTCAGGGTGAAGGCATGTCCGTGCATGTTTGTTTGAGTGTGAGAAATGTCAGAGGACAAAAAGACGAAGCAGCCTGGAGAGGCGCAGCGGTCTACAGAGGTCTGCTAAGCTCACTTCTTTCTAACTCTTGAGCCAAGCAACTCAAGTGACATCACTTGAAGCAATTTATCAGACTTCACACAACAAGCTTTATATAACTATCACGTAGAAAGACTGTACACAGACTTTGATGTGTAAAATTGTTGGATTTCCCCTTTAAGGTCAGATTTAGGTTTATGTAAAGGAGCTATAGGGCATGCATTATGTCAGAAAGGATCCTCGCAAGTAGAGGTAGAGGACAAATATCTGTGTGAGTGTGTGTGTGTGTGTGTGTGTGTGTGTGTGTGCGTGTAGTAGGAAGGCTTACTGAAGCCTTCACAAACAGGGTTTCCCCCTTCTTGGAGGCTTTGGGGGTGGGGTGGAGGGATTGGAAATGCTCTTCGGAAGAGTGGAGAGATAAACGGGAGAAGGGAGGGGGATGAAAGGGATGTATTCCTCCAGACATGGAGGGGAAATCTGCTCAAATCTTCCCTTGTTAGAGGAGAGGAGAGAGGGATCAATGCGGCCGCTCTCCTCTCTGGCTGAGCCTCCTCTCCGGCACAGTTGGAAAAACTCTTTGTCTCCGTCGTCATGGCACATGGTAGTTTTTTTTTGTTTTGTTTTTCCCTCTCTTCACCTTTTTTCCCCCAATCTGATTTTCTTCTTTTTCACTTCTGCCGTCTCTTCTCTGTCTTGTTCCCTTGATCAATCCATTTATAGTTTTTAAACCAACAGCCAAGGTGTGTTTTACGAGAGAACAAAAAAAAAAAAGCTCTGGAGTTTTAATTAATAAGCCCGTTTGTGTTGTCACGAAGTGTCCCAGAAGAGCGACAGGTAGAGAGGAAGGGGGGGTGTAACAACACCATGGTGGGATTTGGGGCCACATGGGAGCCCCGCGGCCCAGGGTATCAACTACCTGTCATGAATTAATCAATCTCCTGCAGCTCACTCAAGTGAATTCATTAGCAAGTACAGCTCCTGCGTCCTCACAGTATCATATATTAATTCATTTTAAAAAGGTGACACAGAGTTATGCTCCAAAATAAACTCCACAGCTTGAGAGGATCAACGTTTCCCTTCTTTGTTTCATCTCACACAGAAGGCTTCTTGATCTTTGGAAACAGAAACATTTGATTTCCTGAGGGTCCTGTTCATGTGTGTGGTCAAGTGAGGAGAGTTTTGGGATGGAGTAAGTCTACAAAATAGTAATTATATTGCAAATTATCAATTCATCAACAATTCTTAGGAATGATGGAAAACATCAACCCAAACTATCAATCATGCTCTTCCATTGCGCTGAAAAGAACAGCAAACACACGAGTATGGTTAGAATTAACCTCTTGCAATGCAATTGATCCATCCATCCATCCATCCATCCATCTTCATCCTCTTATCTGGTGTAGGGTCTGCGGGGGCAGCAGCTCCAGCAGGGGACCCCAACTTCCCTTTCCCGAGCCACATCAGCCAGCTCCAACTGGGGGGTCCCGAGGCATTCCGAGGCCACATTGGAGATATAATCCCTCCACCTAGTCCTGGGTCTTCCCCCGAGGACTCCTCCCAACTGGATGTCCCTCCACCTAGTCCTGGGTCTTCCCCGAGGCCTCCTCCCAGCTGGACGTGCCTGGAACACCTCACTAGGGAAGCATCCTTCCAGATGCCCAAACCACCTCAACTGGCTCACCGGCTCTACTCCGAGCTCCTCTCGGAGGACTGAGCTTCTCACCCGATCTCTAAGGGAGACCCCAGCCCCCCCCCCTGAGGAAACCCATTTCAGCCGCTTGTACCCTGGATTTAATTGATGTGAAGTTTTATTTGGCTTTGTCACCACGTTCCTGTGTCTCTGCAGGTGGCGATCAAAATGAGACACCAAGTCCTCCCCCTATCCGGTGGACCACCATGGGACCTTATAAAAAATTATGCACAGTATAGTTACTGCAATCCCAAGAGGCAAATAATAATTTGATCCTGCTTGAATTGTGCCATAAACTACATATATGATGTAGCTTGGATGCCCGCCAAACATAGCCCCGCCCACAACATTTGAAATCGGGAAGTTCGGTCTGGACTGGATCCGTTGTGGACCGACTATGCTCGAACCAGAGCTGTTCGGACCAATCAAATTGTCAGGGAGGGCTTTATACGATGATGGACGGATGATCAACAGTCACCAACCACGTCACCAGAGAGCGCTTGGATTAAATTTGTTTACAACAAAGACGGCTGCCGCTGGAGAACTGAGATGTGTAGATTCTCCCATCACGTCTGTTATAGAAGATATCGACAGCACACTAAATTTAAAAGAGGAACAGAGAAACGCGATCAAGGCATTTGATAATCGGAAAGATGTTTTTGCCGTTCTTCCTACGGGATTTGGCAAAAGTTCAACATGCGTCACATACTCCGTTGCTCTGATTGGTTGAAGGTCTATCCAATTGACTACAGTGGTATTTTCTTTCCTGGTTCAGTTGAAACATGCCCCATAATCCCAGCCCAATGGCTCACTTCCAACAGGATCAAAAACATATTTGTCTTTGACAACTGTACTTGGGCTGGTGTATAATATCAGTATCGATATATGAGGCTATTGTTGGTATCGTCTTAGATTTTGGATATCGTAATATTATGATATGACACAAATGTTGTCTTTTCCGGCTTTTAAAGGCTATATTACAGTAAAATGATAACATAGTCACTTAGTCATTGTATGCACATTATTGATGATTATTTATCCAAAATCTCATTGTGAAAATATTTTATGAATGCACCAGTTGTTAATCCTACAATATCGTCACAATATCGACGTTGATTTGGTCAACAATATCGAGATATTTGATTTTCACGATATCGCCCAGGCATAAACTGTACATATTAAGGAAGGAAATAAGGTCCAATTGGGGGACACTGGAACCAGAGGTACTTCACCTCAATATAAGAACTGCTGAAGAACAAATATGAGACCCAACGTAACAAGAAAATACAAAGAATAACACCTTTACTGTAAAAAAAAATAACAGTATTTTCCATTGCTTTCTCAGATCACTGCCGTGGCCAAACTTATTCCCTGCCTGCCCTGTTTTTGCTGACCACTGTGGTTAGATTAATGAGCGTGGGATCTTAGGAATGTTAATTAATTTGATTATGTGCGCGGAGGGGAGGGGTCTATGCTTAGGTTGAGAGAGGGATGTGGGCATGTGGGGGCTGTGGTTTCATCGATGGAGGGGAGGGGGGTCTTGGAGCGCTCTGCAGAAGATGAATAGGTCCTCTGGCTTGAGTCACTGGCATGCCGGCTGTGCCTTGGCCTTAATTTATGGCATGTGCTGCCACATAGTCAATGCACTTTTAATTCACCGCTTACTACACACACATGTGGACATTAACAGCCCTGTATGCATGTGCACTCACACACACACACACACACACACACACACACACACTGGGTGTTTATTACCCCTTTTACTAATGGAAATCTAATCATTAGTCCACCTGCTTGTTCACACACACACACACACACACACACACACACACACACACACACAGCCCTGCAGTTTACTCATCATTGATATCGCCCAGTGTATTAATACAGGGCCACAGGGGGGTGTTTGTATGCGCTAAGCCACACTAATTGTATTAACCAACCCAAAGAGCAGCGAATGATTCTGACCTCAAGCTGTTTATAACCCGCAGATCAATCAACCTCCTCGCCCAGTTTTCTCAGATTTTTTTTCTTCTTCTCCATTTTCTCCTCCTTTAATCCATTCCCTTCTATATGTTTTGGTTGTGGCTAAATCATCCCTCCAGCCCACTGTCTAATTACCCACCGTCGTTAAGATACTGTATATGATTGAGCCACGACCGTAAAAACACACCGGTAAAATGGAGAGGAGCAAACAAACATGAGCTTTACTGCTCCGGCCTGGCCAACGCTGATATGGGACAGCAGTTATGGCCATTTGGTGTCTATTCCTCTGACATTTTCATTTTATATTTAATTGCACACTGGTGATTATGGCACTTATGGCTTTATTTAGCATTTATCTAATGGTTCTCTGGTGGCGTTGCGGTGACATTTTTATTTTATTCGGCGCTCAATCAGGCTGAATTTACTGTCACTTTGCAGCATACTATTGCACAGAATATCTGCTGAATGAATGTTGTGAAGGCTGGATGACTGTTTCCAGCAGTGTGGCTGGATTTTTGTACATATGTAACAGGAAAAATGGCAAAGTTTTTTAGATTCAGCTTGAAATATGTCATTATGGCTTCGACTCGGGGTGATCCGTTCTTCTTCATTCGTTTTCTTGTCTCTATCCATTTTAACTTATTCACTTCCTTCACTACTTTTGTTTTTAGTTTATTTCCTCATTACTTCTTACTTATTTACTTCTTACAGTGCATACTGAAAGTATTCACAGCGCTTCACTTTTTCAACATTTTTGTCATGTTACAGCCTTATTCCATTTTTTTACATTTATTTTCTTCCTTAGAATTCTATACATAATACATAATACATTATTTCTCAGTTTTCCTTGAGTAAAGGATTGGCGTACTTCTGCCTCTTGTCACTGCTGTGTGGAATTCTTCTGCACATTTTCATCAACAACACATCCTCACTCCCATCGCGTCAAAAACACGCTTGGTCAGGTGCCTTTGGCGTTTGTTATTGATGCAAAAAGTCTCCTTTAGTGTCCTATTTGGACGCTCTTGGTCGGGACTCTTAGCATTCAAATTTGACGCTCTGGTTCTAGGTTTAATTGACATGAGACACAAGAAGTCGGACAGTTAGGTTTAGGAAAAGATAGTCAGTGGGGTTACGTCTCTGTGACACGTGGGACAAGAAAGTGACACAACCCCCGGTCTCCTGGGTGAAAGTCCTGTGTGGTTCAGTCTATGTTCATTCTTGTATTGTAAACTCTTTCTCTGTTTCCACTCCAGTGGATTCATGAGGACTATGGTTATCTGGTCCTCAGATCTCTGCAGGGTAAATCCAGACAGCCAGCTAGACTATCTGTCCAATCTGAGGACTATGGTTACCTGGTCCTCAGGTCTCTGCAAGGTAAATCCAGACAGCTAGCTAGACTATCTGTCCAATCTGAGGACTATGGTTACCTGGTCCTCAGATCTCTGCAGGGTAAATCCAGACAGCTAGCTAGACTATCTGTCCAATCTGAGGACTATGGTTATCTGGTCCTCAGATCTCTGCAGGGTAAATCCAGACAGCCAGCTAGACTATCTGTCCAATCTGAGGACTATGGTTACCTGGTCCTCAGATCTCTGCAGGGTAAATCCAGACAGCTAGCTAGACTATCTGTCCAATCTGAGGACTATGGTTACCTGGTCCTCAGATCTCTGCAGGGTAAATCCAGACAGCTAACTAGACTATCTGTCCAATCTGAGGACTATGGTTACCTGGTCCTCAGATCTCTGCAGGGTAAATCCAGACAGCTAGCTAGACTATCTGTCCAATCTGAGTTTCTGTTAGACTAAAACAACTTTTGAACTTATATACTGTATGTTCCACCCAATTAAGATCCTTCCCGAGGTTGTTTTGCAGAGACACCGTTGCGAGTGTGATTGGTTAAAAGAAATAAACCAGAGATTTTCTCCCATCCCAGAATGCTGGGTAGACCCTCCTCTGCAGCGCTCTGGAGGAAGGTCCAGCAATGCCAGACTATGTGTTGTTTGACCCATGCACCACCCCAGACTCTATTAGCAGATTTTCTGTTTTTTATTACTCCTCACTACCATTGTCGCTCTTAAAACTACGACCTCTTACAGCGCCGCAGTGCCCGATGCGTTCCATACAGACACTAAAGGGTGATTTTTGTGTTGGTATGTTGAGTTGGGAGTGAAAACGGGTTTGTTTCCTCAGGAGTTTGGTGAATGTGACTTTCCCAGTCACCTGTAATGCAGCGTTTTGTCCTCCATCCTTACCAGCATCAGTTATATAACAGGCAGGTGTTTCCTCTCTTATACTAGCCCAACAGCCTCTGACAGTCCTGTCACCATGGAGATGGCCAACTTGCAGGACACAGGACAGCAGTTGTCACAAAGGCCCAGCGTCCACGAAGGCATCCGAGGGTTACAGTCGCAGTCAGAGCTCATCGCATGGCGGCATCTCTTGCAGTCAGCGGCAGTCTGCGAGAACAGACAGGTGGAGGAGAAGAAGAGAGAGATGAGAGAAAAGAGGAGAGGACAGGACATGGGGGAAGGGAAGGGGGGGCAGGGGTGCAGAGATGAAGGAGACGGAGGGCCTCATGTTTGCTGAAAGGAGTCATTAAAATCTTTTCTCTTTGTCTCTTTATTGGCATTTGTTAGTAGAAAAGGGAGAGTATCTGTTGTGCGTCGTCGCTGCTGTCCTGTCTGGAAAGAAGCGAGCGCCTGACAGCTTCTGCTGTTTTATTAATAACAACTCATGGCTTTAAAGCAGACAAACACCTCGTCTATAGGATGGGCCATTACCCTTTTGTTTCGTTCCCCTTTTTTCTTCTTTACGCCGTCTTTGGGAGACGAGAGGTAAACAAATTCTTCTGACTGGAGCCCACGGAGAGAGAGGAAGAGGAGACGGTTTGTCATGATGACAGCTGTTTGGACCAAGGAGAACTCCTCAGTCGCTCTGTGTTTAATGGATAAGAGTGAAAATACTGTATATTTTTCTTATTGTTAACAAATCCCATGAGGAGACCAAATCCAGTATTTATTAGGTTATAGTACGATACTTTCTGACTTTCTGACTGTATACTGAACTTTATCTTTAAATACATAACAAAACAAAAGAGAGAGAGGGGGGGAAATGACAAGCAGCAAAGAGCCACACGTCTGCATCGAGGAGTAAACCCATTACATATTTAATTTTTTAAGAAAAGGCTCAGTAATTTCCCAAAAAAGCTGTAGTTTTTAACAAATATTTCACAAACAGATGTAAATATTGAGAATTTATTGGGAATTATTATTGTCAAAGCGTTGTGTCGCCTGGAATTCAAAAAACAACGTAACCGTCATGGCTCCATATTTTCATGTATCCTTTACATTGTCGTGGATGTAGTCTGGCATTTCCAGACCTTCCTCCACAGCACAGCGGAATAAGGTCTGGCTAGTCCACACGGCGTTCCCGGGATGGGAGAGAAACTTGGTTGGGTATACTGGCATGTCTTTAAACGGGCACTAAGCACCTGACAGAGCCACGGGGCCGCTGTGAAATAGCTTAAGAACTTGTTTTGGTTGAACCCTGCAGAGATCTGAGGAGCCATAACCATAGTCCTCATAAATCCACCAGAGTTAAGAATGCCAACACAGAGAAAGCAGAAGGTGACGGACGTCCGGCCAAAAATGAGGGACATCCAGCGGATCTTCCCTGTGGCACCGGAGCAATCTAAATGAATCATCGTCGATATAGACTAGAATGGATGTGAAGCAATACATCCACTAGAGGGGGCTCGTACAAATTGATTTCACATGGACTTTCTTGACTATTGTCCAACTTCTATTTCATTCCCGTCCAATGTCCTCCCAGCTGTTCTGTAGTAAGTGTTTGTCCCGTCTGTGCCTGTGGGAAGTAACATTAGGTATACCAGACCAATTTGTCTAGCTCTGATGTTTTTTATTTTTCATGTCTGGCTTGAACTATTGGCGACACTGTTTTTGGACAACAACTGCAGGGTTTGGATTCGCTGACCATACTCGGATCAATTCACTTGTTGGTTTTGGTCTTGGAATTTATTGATTATGATGATTTGATGATAAGAACAATATAGAATATTTAACCATGTTTCCAAATTTGCGCTCCACGCACTCCTCTATGACACACATGCACATGCAGGGCTGTTCAATAGAAAACCTCCCAAAAAAACAAATAAGTCAAGGGTTAGGGTTAACCCAAGCAGCAGCTTCTAGTCAAACACAGGACTTTCACCCAGGAGATTGCTGTTCATGTGCTGTGTCAAAACTTAAAGCTACCGTACTTATTTTAGCTTACGTACGCAAGTTAACGTAATGTAGCCTACTTAATTTACATAACAAACTTATTTTACCTAATATATTTTGCTAAACCTGCAGTGCCTGTCAACAGTACTAGCCAACAACCAGGCTGCCGTAGTATGTCACGAGTAGGGAGTGAGAATGTGTTGACAGGCCACCATTTAGAGTGAATGGTGAAAAACGTCTTAAATGTAAATGGAGTCTGGCTTGGCACAACAAACCCACACAAATGAGATAAAACTCTTTGGGAAAAGGGTTTTCTTTGTAGGAGTAGCCACACCTTTTTGGAGAACGCAGACAAAAAGAGACTAAATATAATGAAATGTACATCGTAGTGTTTGTGTATTATGTCCCAGCTCACCTGTGTTTCTTTCTCTCTGTTCCTTCTGTGTGCCTCTAATCAATGAGAGAAACCCCCACTCGACTTGTGGGCTCGTGCCCTACATCAGCGCTCAACCGCATGTCTGCAGAACTTGCTATAAACACTCTGTAAGCACTTTATCAGAAAAACGCTTGTTCTTTGGGTCTGTTTCTGCTTTGTTGTTGTTTTGTTTCTCGTCTTTCCCCCCCCATCTCCTCCCCTTTCTTTAAAAAAGGAAAAGAAACCAGCATTCTGACACTCATTAAAAGAGAAAAGAGGGGAAAACATCAAGGGATGGAAGCGAGGCACTCTCCAACCTGCGGTCACGTACAGCCGTCACGGCGCGGGGCGGCGCGCTTGTTATCTAGATAAGACTGCCTCTGTTTTCTACTCAACAGCCATCTCATATAAAGATGATCAATTATGGATCAAATGAGGGGCTTCTTTTTTAATTCATTGCAGTTTCCCATGCATGCAGTCTGTCCTCCCTCACTTCAGTGTGAGAACACCAGGGCATCCGCCGGGTCGCAGGAAGTGTCCCCCTCGGGTGATCA
>CM057245.1:29121896-29141896 GCA_029931835.1 Etheostoma nigrum
TCCTGAGGGAGAGGAGACTGTGAAAACAGGGCTGGATCCTTGAGAGGGTTGTTAGTTAGTCAGTCAGCAGTTTCATTAAAGACAAAAGTGGGCTGGAGAGAGTCGAGGTGGGTGAAGAGTCTAAGTGAATACGAGCTTCCTCTTCTTAACGAAACACAGATTTATTTACAGTAGAGGCCGGTGAGGAAGAAGGAACAGTGTGAAATGATTAATATGGGACAGAGGAGAGCGTACCGTATACTGGATGGAATACCTGCATCTTAATTGTATTGTTGTGTCATTTTGTGCCAGATCTTATTTGGTTTTGTAGTTCATATTTTATATGTCCATTAAATTGAAAAACTCATTATCCATTATGTACTATGGATGCTGTGTTGATCAGTCTGTTCCTCTGTCATCAGATAATTGTATCGTGATGCGCTCAAATGTACTGTATCACTAAATCAAAAAGGGTCTGTGTCATTTTTATTTACAGCGAAAGCACAAGGTTTGTCTTGGTTCCTTGGACAAATAGGTCAGCAAGTTAAAGGCCTGCATTATTAAAGTGTTGGATTAAATAAGCACACCACAGATTCTTATGTTCTTGGAATAATTTCGGTTCTATGACTAAAGATGTGAAGTTTGTCTTTGAGGTGGCGCATAAAAAAGGACATGCAATCGTTAGAATACAAAGGATTTATCCTCTGGGGAGCCTGAAAAGGTATTCCTAGCATTAATGATATATTTTGGTATTTGCTTAAAGTTTAGATCCAAAATATCAGTGATACAGCTGAATGAAATGGAGCAATTATTATTATTGTTATTATTGGTAATATATTTCACCAGTGTGGGATCAATGAAGTCTATCATATGTTAAAACTTGAGATATGTCTGGAAACATATTTGTCATCATTTTGCATCATTACTGAGATTTGATTTGATTTATTTTATTTTCACAACAAAAACATTAAAACAGTGTTATACTGTATGTTTCACAACATTATGCGATGGACAATTGCCGAAAAACCCTCAGGGGGCTTAATAAGTGGCAATCTCCATAGAAACAATTACATTTAGCAATTTAAAAACAATTTTAAAACAGACCTCAACACCACCCAAGACTTCTGTGATTGGTTTGAAGAAATGCCAATAAATTAGAGCACGTTTGTCTTCTATGCCGGAACGTTGTCTGGAATAGCTAGACCTTTCTTTGCAGGTCTAGCTTTGGAGGAAGGTCTGGCAATGTGAGACTAGTATTTGTTTTGATGTCTCACTTCAGATCAAAGGGTTTGACGAACTGATGGACATCGGCATCACCATCCGCAAATAGTGCATCCAGCAAGTCTTCTACATCTCAGCACAGCAAATTCTCTCAGACTTTGCTCTTCTGAATGAAGTAATCTCAGTATGAAGTACAGATTCAACGCAATGTCATGAACAGGTACATGCAATATTGTACGAAATGTTACGCACACCTATTTGTATGATATATGTTGTTGAGTTTAACAGTCAAAAAGTAACTAGGAGCCGGTTAAATGCAGGGGACCACGAGATGATGCGTCTTTCAGGGGCTGTGGCAGTTGAGTTTAGCCAATGAAAAGTGTGCATCATGCGGAAAAGACAGTTTAGTTTATGCACCAAAACAACCAGTTAAGTTTAGGAAATAGATTGTGGTTTAGATGGGCGTTTTTCTGTGTGCAAAGTCCACTCCCTCGCTGTGTATTGTGACCCACCCATGCACTCCTCCCTTCGCGGTCCACAGCGCTCCTATAACAGCAGTCAATACAGCAAAAAACAGGTGGAATATATAACAATTACATTACATTACTTTTTGTTGCTATGTGTACGAATGGTTCTGGCTGATTTGTATCTCTTCCTCTGACAGGGCCACTAGTCTTAAAAATAATACTGAAACAAGTCATCAAATCACCGACCTTAGACGACCCATTCTCTGATTCCCCAGCATGCAACAGTCTTGCCCACCTCCATCTCTCTCTCTCTCTCTCTCTCTGGTCATGACCGCATTCCCAGGAGACAGTTTTCCGGACGGTTTTCCGTGAGCAGTTATGGGATGAACTCCACATCTCTCACCCGTAAAAGAGACAGAGCAAAAAGCAGCTGCCTCAGCACCTGCCGGCCCCCAGTGAAAATCAAAATATCAATAAGCTCTTATAGCATTAAGGAAAATGCCTAAATCTGACACTTTCTCTCAGTCCATCCTCTCCTCTCCCCCTTTGCCAATATCACTCAACCACTTACACTTGGCATGGACCCACTTGAGAGTTTTACATGTACATTAAGAGAGGCTTTCTGCCTCTATTTGTCCTCCTCCGCCTCTTCCTCCTCTCCACTATATCTATTAAGTAAATATACACTGGCTGGGTGGTGACACATAGTCCATCCTCATTCATTTTTGAGCAGGTGATTGACAGGTCTTGAGTTATCGCTCCAGTTAAAGAAGAAGACCGCAGAATACGATTTTCCTGCCAGTCAAATAATAATGTTAATGTTTTTACATGAGGGAAATCGTGGAAAAACAACACAACTGGTTGTTCCTTTAGAACAAGGTGGGAATCAGTCAAGTTTAGATAATCCATCATTGTAAAAGCACCAGTCGACCTCTTGAAAAAATGCCTTACCAAGGGAAAAAGGGCGAAGATATGATACACATAAAAGGGCTGGGAAAGTGGGCCGAATAAGCAAAAAGAGATATCACCGAGCGAGAGAAGTTTAAGTAGGGAATAAGGTGTGGAAAGGGAAGAATGGCCTAGGGCAGGAAGTGGATAAAGAGAGGGATGAGGGACAGAGAGAGAGGTGGTAAAGCTGAATGATTGCTCTGTGAGAATTATTATTGATGATTCAGGCAGTGTGAATTATTAATGGGGAACGAAAAGCATCTTTGAACGTGTCTCTGACATTCAATACTGACAGAGATCAATGAGCTGGCGTGGACACGAAGAGGAGAGATGTAGAGAGGGAGGAGAAGGCAAGTTAGGAAGAGAAGAAAAAATAATAAAAGAAGGAGAGAGGGATGGAAGGTATGTTTGGACAAGTGGAGTCCTTCAGATGGGTGCTTGTCAAAAAGGCTTAGGACAGAGGAAGGATGACGAGACAGCCAACTGCGAGGAGTCATGCCCCGGTGTTGAAGGTGATTGGCTGTGACATTGTCTTGGGTCTAATGCTCCTCCTCAGACGCAGGAAATAGCAGAGGAGCTCCTCCCTCCCCCCACGTCTTGGAAACTGTCTCTTCTTCCTGTCTGCCACACCGCTTGTCTGCTATGTGTGTGTTTGCGTGTGTGTGTGTGTCCCTGTGACAGTCCTTCCTTTGCCAGTGTCATAGGTCATGTCACAGTTTTTGTCTCACAACATCTCACACACAGGGTTAAAAATGGTTCACTCCTTTTCATCCTCGGACACTCTCTACCCTGGAAATATCATCCCTTGTAATTAGTACCACTTCTACGCCGATGATGCCGAGCTCTACACATACAAAAAAAAATCCATCTTCCCTGCGAGTTACTGCACCATGTTCTGCACCACCAAGTTGCCTTGCTTGAATGAAATCATGGATACAAGAAGCAAACTTAGCCCCTCTTAAACAAGATTTATTTAAGGGAGATTCCACCAATTTTACACTTACAAGTCTGGTCTTTGCAAGTGCTACTCCTCTATGTGAACAAAGTTGTATAAATCCTGTTCAGCTTCAGAAGGAGCTGCCTGAAGTCTTATTAATTGCCTCAAGTGACAGTCCTTGATTCAGGGTTGGTTGGGACTGAAGACTACGAGTTCAAAAAATGAAAGAGATCTGTGGGTGTGGAGTTATAATGAAGCGAGCTCACCAGACCTCTGTAGCATGCTCCTCATCACTGCTGCAGGCTCAAGGCTACATTAGCTGCACTAGCACATACCTGAATCTTTGACTGAACTGTTGGTGGAGTTGCATTGTGGGTATAGGCACCAGTTTTTAACACGGAAGAAGTAGAAATGGAATGAAAAAGCTGATGTCAGTGATACTGCTGCATAGATTTTGATCAGTAGTCCCAACAATGTCAGAGCAGTACAATTCTAAATCAATGGAATTCTCTTTTAAGTGTTTTCTATTCAGACAAAATCTGAACTTTTCATTTACACTAAGCCACATAAATTCGTCGTCGCTGGCTATACCCTAAATTTAATTGCAATCTGTCTCGGTTTTCCTGGGCTCACTGAAAATTAGGCTCGGATCTACTCCAGTCCAGGTGGAGATGCAGCTGAAGCGGTTTGGTTTATGCCAAAAACACCAAAAGAAAACATCTAATGCACTTTAGTAGTTCAATCACATGACTAAGAGTTAAGCTACAGTATTTATCTAACAAATATCATTAAACAAACACAACCACATGGATGAATTGTAATTATAAACTACAACATAAAAGATTTATTGTTGTCAGGAAAGAGTTGAGTAATGTGTGTGAGTGAGGGGTCAGCAGGTCATGCAGGAAAGACTGATCCTAAGGGACAGACTGCCAGGGCCACTCAGCTGCTCCCCCAAAACACAAACACACACACGCATGCCATGCGTTTGGACTGACATGACATGGACGTCGCCAGGGTTGACACTAAAAGGGGACAGAGTTCAGCTCCTATCGTCACGGTAACAGGCTGATGGGGAGACAGACAAGCTCCAGCCGCCACACCTGATCATGTAGCAGGACAGCAGTTTCTCTGAAACAATCAGGAGCCGTGCACCGAGCATTCGCTTTCCCTCACTGTCATACATACACACTGACACGCATACAGCCAGTGTGATGGGCCAACATGGACATCGTCTTTGTTTGTGTGTGCGTGTGTGTGTGTGTGTGTGTGTGTGTGTGTGTGTGTGTGTGTTTGCAGGGACATACGACGGCCATATTCAGCCATTTCTAACGTTGGATAAAAAGTCGCAAGTAGTCAGAAAGTCTGGCATTCAAAAAGGTGCACACATACAGTACATAAATGCAGGCAGGGATGCAGGTTTTATTTAACTTAATCAAAACGTTCCTTAACAGGGACACACTACATCAGTTTTTTCTTTCTGTTTTTGGCCCTGTGTATCTGTTTTCTGGGTCCCAAATGTTCATGATTTCCAAAATCAAGATGCTAAGTAGTACTAAACTAAACCCTTACAACTAATTTAAATAAAGACAGATAACTGACAGAGATTCAGTTGCAAAAAGGTCACGGAACAACTATAGAGATCTAACAGGGATTTTTAATATTGTGGCAATGTTTGTTGGTCTCTCCACCAATTTAGAACTATCTGCACAAATATTGGAAGAGTTGCCATAAAATAAACATCAACATGTTAGCATGTAAACAAAGGACATAGGTAAAGCATGCTGGCTCCGACAACACTCCATGGTGCCTTCAGGTACACCTCGTTAAACTGATGGTGCATTCAGTTGCACCTCGTAAACTCTTCACAAACTAACTGTTGTTGCCATTTCCCTTCTGCGATATAGTGGCCCTTATTGTGGGATTGCTGTCTTCATTGAAAATCAATGTTAAAATCGAAAATTGGATTGAATCGTGATCTTAAATCATCATTGATTTGGAGAATCACGACACCCCTAGTTGTTAAAGTCCCAATTCAGTGCAAGTTTGAAGATAAAAAGCATTGTAATTTGTGTCTGTACACAGTATCTGTTTAATGCAATTATTTAAGACAAAGAGCCAAAACATCTTCTATTCTAATATGTTATTGTTTGCAATGTAATAATTGTTCAGTGATCAGAGGAGTGAGAGCTATAGACTCCATGTTTGTATTAACATGTTCACTGAGGTCTGATGTTAAGTTTATATTGCGGCCTGAAAGTGGCTGTTATGCATTTATCTAATTTTGTGTGTGCAGTAGTTTTCCCTGCTCTCCCTCTCTGTCTGGAGTGCGTCCAGGTTATGCACAGTTCCCATCACCAGGCAAGCCTGAACGCTGACATACCTGTTTTTTATGATCTGAGAGCAATGTGAGCAAAATCCAATTTTTTGCATCCAGATACTGTAACTGCGTATGATAAAAAACTGCATTGAGACATAACCGTAACCAGAGAGTGTAGACTTCACAGACATGTCTATTTTGTAGTACATTTGAGTCAGATGAAATATTTATATTTGTAGTTATACTGATATAATGGAGCTGGGTGTTTTTGTCTTTGGCACTCTAAATGTTGGCACATTACTTGGAGTAATTCAGGGAGGAGAGAAGGTTAAAATTTACTTTATTCACAACATCCACAGCATTACTCATTGTGTGTTTGCCCCACAACAAAACTCGTGAATGGAACAATGTTATGCAGTTGACTCTGATATCTCCGATTTAGAAGCCTCTTACCAGCGCATGAATGTCAGCAAAGGACTTTGCAGTTACGTCTTTTTCTTTTAAGTTTCATCTGCTTTATTTTTTGCCCAATATAGGCTCAGTCTTTGCAGGCGGCCCGTATTCAAATCAGACCCGAGGTCCTTTGCTACATGTAATTCGCCCTCTCTCTCCCATTTCCTGTCTCTCTTCAGTTGTGGAAGAAAAAACCCTAAATATTATCTAAAAATAACAATTATAAAAGATATTCTGTATATATACATATATTGTATATAGAAAGATATATTCACTTTAATCAATTACCCAAAGCCTCTGCAAAATAAGTTAGTAATAATAAAGGAAAACCCGAAAAGTAGAAAGTAATCATCTAGAAATCTATACCATTTTCTTCTTCACATTTTCTTCTACAGTATATATCTTTTTCTTTGTTTAGTTTTTCTTTAAAAGCAAGAAAGAAAATCTAGATGCATGGTTTATTTTTGCATAATTAAATAGAAAAGAAAATTCAACAAAAAAAAGGAGAAATAAGTCATCCAAAAATTCCGAAGAAACTCTGATTTAATTAAACCATCTGCAGAAAGGAGCGATAAATTACTAAAGCAGTTGGTTTCTATATTCTGTCATTTGTCACACCTCGTCCTGTTACCATAAGCATCTTCTGAGCTGTGATGAAGTGGTGATTCTTGTCATCCTGCAGCAGTGGTGGCTGCTAGTCTTTCAAAGAAGGGAAGCTCATTTTCGGCCTACATCATAAAAATTGCCCATTTTTTTTATACTATTATAATTATATACTGTATATATAATAATGTAATAATTATTATAAAAATAATTTATAATATTCGTGCATTTTCTTTGTCATAAAAGCTAAAAACCTTTTTACTTTTCCCTATCTTTTGCACTAAATCAATCTCAGTTGTTAATAAATTAATCTTTGTTGTTGATCTGCCGACTGAAGACTTTCAAATGGCTTTGCCAAAATCAGGTCGACAATATTAGCATTGTCTGGCGTCCTGTGCAGTTTGCTAGCTGGCTAGTTACCCCCTAAAACACTAGCATAGCCTATTGTATGTATGTATGAAATCTGGCGGCACTGGAGCAATCCCGGAGAGGAATGTCGGGGATATAGACTATGCTGAACATGACGTTCATGAGAAGTTAAGTTTGACGCTCTCATGTTCCGTCCCCTTACTTCCTGCTTTGCTCCTGTCATAATTACTACGTCCACTAGAGGGCACAGCCACTCTTAATGTAAGGTTAGGTTGTATTTTGCTGCTTGAACAAATCTGTTCTGGGAATGTTTTCAGGGGGAAAACAGTCACTGTCCTACCTGCCTGCATCTAAAAACACCTACAATGCCTCCTGCCCCCCAACCCCCATCTCAGCTCCTCCTGGTCCTGCTCTTCTTGCTGTCTGTCACCTCTGAGCTTTAACACAAAGGGACATGTACGATTGACCTGGCACTAAAGCACTAACAGACTGTCTGGGCCCTTTACGGCCAGTAAAGAGAGACGGACTATTAACCTCCATCACCCCCTCGTCCCTCACCCTCTCTTCCCTGTCACTCTCCCTTTTGTCCCCCCTTCCATCACTACCTGGAATTAGCCACGGCTGAGGGGGTGGCGAGAGGGTCCACTGGAGGCCAAAGAGAGGGGTTAAGAGCAGGGTCGGTGGCTTTATGTGACATGTCACCCTGGTGGTTTTATAGGCATGTACAGCAGTGATGATCGCTTCAAAGTACCCAGTTATTGGATTGATACAGGAGTGCAATCATGTAGCTGGTGATAGACGGCGCCTTCAGTGATGAAAACCACAAGTTCACAATGTACTGTTTGGATGTTTTAGTGTGTGTGTGTGTGTGTGTGTGTGTGTGTGTGAGGGAGTATGTATGATACTCAACACAGGGTTCATGGTTTGATACATTCACAATATTTTTCTTTTATATAATGAATACAAGCAATGGTTGCTCAAAAGGTAAAGGTAGTTTATTGTCACATTCATACTGAAATTCATTCTCTGCATTTAACCCACCCCTCAAGGGAGCAGTGGGCAGCCAATCACAGCACCCGGGGACCAACTCCAGATCTGAGCCAGTGCCTTGCTCAAGGGCACTGACTGGAGAACCTAGTACGTGTTTTTTGATGGTGGGGAGAACATGGGGAGAACATACAAACTCCACACAGAAAGGCCCGGAACGACCTGGATGCGAACCAAGGTTCATATTTGCATATTTATTCCTTCTTATAACGTCAGCTCCTCTGCAACCTATAATAAAATGAAGCAAACTGATCCTGCATCAACAAAACTACAAAGAGGAGAAAATCTAACTCTGGTTACTGCCAGCAGGTCTTCATGCATTTGACTATTTATTTATTGTTTTATCTTTTCGGATGTTACAAAGAGCTCAAAGTTGTTTAGTACAGGGGCGCCTGGATAGCTCACCTGGTAGAGCGTGCGCCCCATGTACAAAGGCTCAGTCCTTGTCGCAGCGTCATCACAGAGCTTAACCTGCTTCCCTTTTATAGATGTCATTGCCCCTCTCTCTCCCCTGTCACATAATCAGCTGTCCTATATATTAAAGGCCTGAAATAAAAAAAAAATCTTCCAAAATGTATGTTTAATAGTCAAGACTTACCTTGCACAGCTGTTGTTTTTTTCACAATATCACGAGTTCACGTGAGAATTGCGAGATCACAATATCTCATGGAAGTCCATCTTGTCAGGCTTCAAGTAATGCATTTCAATCAGTGTACTGTGAGGAGCTACTGACAGCTATGGGTGTGGTTTAGGTGTGTGTGACGACACAAAAACGACATCAATGGCAGTGCCTAAAGAGGTTAGCGTAGATGCTTCGACAGCAGCAGTTCTATCAGAACGGGAGAGTAAAAAAGAGCAAAGAACACAGAGGCACTGAAGGGTTTTCACTCCAATGAGGATGTGTAACAAACTATTTGACGCGTTTTAAGTCAAGACTGCAATTGGACCTAATGTCATAAATAGATGTAAATGTATAGAAATCCTCTAAATAAAAATTGCATTTAAATCCTGACTCCTTTGCACCTCTTCAGTGGCTCACTGGGGCTTTGGTAAAACATTATATGGAATATGGAATAACTTTTTATTTTTTTTAATTGTAATTAA
Source organism: Etheostoma nigrum (assembly GCA_029931835.1). NCBI lineage: Eukaryota > Metazoa > Chordata > Actinopteri > Perciformes > Percidae > Etheostoma > Etheostoma nigrum. The sequence goes on from CM057245.1 coordinate 29,131,345, forward strand.
TTGATCATTGTATATGTCTAAAGTGATTCTTACATAATCAATGTACATAACATTCAACTAACATGTGCGTCGTAGCCTAAGTACCTCCGCGGCCCGGCTCCTCTCTGCAAAGACCATCAAAGACCGAGCAAAATGGCTCTTTTGATTGTAAAGGTTGCTGATTTCTGTTACAGAGTGACATTTTCAACCTTGAGTCAGCTGTGTTTTTTTGCATGTTCCTCCAACCATTTATTCAGGTTTGTCCTGTTAATGTGTGGCCTTTACTAGATGGACAGCACACTGAATGAGTGAACAAGGCAGTGATTTTGGACGCGGCCTTATTAGTCTGGAGAAGAATGTTCAGAGTTGTATGTTCCTAATCTATCACATTTGTTCGCTGTCGTCTCATGTCAAACATATATATACTATACTATATACTTGTCTCCATGGCTACGTCCCTCTGTGTTTGACTAACTGCCTCCAGTTGAGGAGAGACAAATCGCTCCTCGTTTGGAAGCAATTCTCAATATGCGTCATTTGCCCTGTTCATGGGGCGTTCGCTAAGAGGAACACACACACACACACACACACACACACACACACACAGGCAAACAGGGATCTCAGACAGCAGTGGAGAGTGGCAGAGGAGTCCCCATAAAGCCAAGGTTAATACCTCAGCCTCTCCATCCATCACTGAGCAGCTGAGAGTGGGCGGTGAAGGGGGTGAGGGACCACTTTTAGCCACATATATATATATATATATGTGTGTGTAAGTGTGCGTGCATACGTGTGTGTGTGTATGTGTGTGTGTGTGTGTAAAGACAGAGGGAATGAAGAGAAATACAGTTGAGAGCGATACGGGGGTGGGGGCGTGGGGGAGTTGCATCGCCCCATTGTCTCCCCAAGCACCCATAAAGGGCGTAGGAGGCAAGGGATCATAAGCCTCATTTGCCAGGAGTTATGGCTGCCAACAGAAGGCGAGTCAGAGCAGGGAGGCAGGCAGGCATCAGGCAGGCAGGCTGGACCAATAACTGCTGGATGTAGTTGTCACGGTAACACGCAGGTACTGATGCTGCCGGGGTCAGGAGTGATCCTGAGTGGACAACGCATTGCTGTCTGAGCGCAGTAGAGACATCACTGTCAGTAATGATCAATGGTCAGCAGAGAGAGAGGACGGGGGGGGCAGTGGTTAGCCACCCACCCAGTGAGACAGCGTGAATGAAAGGTGGATTCTTTCTTTTTTTTTACTGAGGATGTGATGATGGCGAGCACAAAAGGATGTGGATGGGGAAAAGGAAAAGGAAGAGGAATTGGGCTAATTTGGAGCGTTTTTGTTTTTAGAGGGGACAAGATGGCCATTGACCCCCTCATTCATTCATAGAGTGCAGATTGTGTTGCCGAGGGAACCAGAGGATCATCAAAAAAGTCAAACTCTCTAACATGACCAGTGTATTTCTACTGTTGACTTCGTGGTCATCGAGACAGAGAATAACATGATTCTAGCGGTTATAACATATTGTATCATAAACCAGTGTGCACATGTTATACGGCTGTTCCCGACTCAGATCAGATTTGGCTGCTCAATACAAACATTAGAATATTCCTTTTCTTTTTTTTTAATATGCTATCAACCCAAACTTTATTGAACCGCCAACTCTTTTTGAACAGAGGTTGGTAGGACATCAGGGTTACAGCGGCGTTCACGGCATATAGGAAACAAATTAACTAGGCTAATGACATGCATATTTCCGATTCATATATTTTTAAGTATTCCAAATAGGAAATGAAGTTTTAGCATCACTGGTATCAAACAAAAGCCATAGACTATATCGTCTTAAGTTGCAGTGAGCTGTGAACTCCCCACTTCTAAGAAAGGTCTTCAAAGCACCGATAACCAAGTCCAGTTGCTCTTGATTTCAACCATTATTTGCATGGCTATGACCTGGATGACTGAGCACCTTCACATACACTTCTAAGTAGAAGATAACGTTATCTCAGACCCTAACTGGGTCCAGCTGCCTCCATCTCAGTCTCACTCTGGCTCTGGGTCCACAGCTGTTTGTACTATATGTAACCCAAAGAGCAGCGTGAAAGCAAATAAAAACCAGTGGTGGAGTTTAATGAAGTACATGTACTCAAGTACTGTACTTAAGTACACATTTGAGGTTCTTTACTTGAGTCTTATCTTTTCATGACACTTTCTACTTCTACTCCGCTTCATCTCAGAAACCTGTTCTCACTTCAAACGCATAAAATACGGACGTTTGGACAGTGGCTGTCTGCGTCTGATGCGACGAAAAAGTCCAAAAAGTCACATGTTATGTGACGCTAAAGGAAACGACCAAGCGCGTGGGAAAGGAGACCTTCAGCGTCAATAACGACAAAGGCACCTGACCAAGCGTCCGTATTTTAACCCTCATGTTGTCCTCGGGTCAAATTAACTACCCAATTGTAATTCCCCAAAATTACATGATTGATTCCACACAACACTCTTTGCCAAGTACAAATCTCTACTTTCATTAATTTTGGGGTGTCTCTTTCAATTTTATAGCATTGTAAAACAAATGGAAGTGTTTTTGAAATAGTATTGAGTAAAAGTTGACATATTCCAGTCTGATTATCATCAACATCCATTCCTTTAATTTTTGTCCAAATAATTCCTAATTTCTGCTTTTCTAACTCAAACATTAGGTATAATTTCCTATAAATGAGGTTTATAAATTTTTATAATTTTCAAAACATATATATATTTTTATAATTTTCAAAAAAAATTTTTTTTATAAATTCCAAAAATAACTATAAAACTAAAGTTAGTGAGTTAGTGTTATGTAGTATTGAAAACGTCAACAAGAAGTGTCAAAAGTGTTAAGAAAAAGTTAAACACATTGATAAAAGGCGTCAACAAAAGTGTTGATTCTTTTTTGGGGAAGACAACACGAGGGTTAAGAGACGGTGAGAATGTGTTGATCTCAGATCTATACCATTAATCTGACAGCTTAAGTTACTAGTTACTTTAGAAATTAAGAAGTTTGCACGCAAAACACATAGTTTATAAAATGCAATGTTTTATTATAACTGAAACTACCCAACAGTCCAGCTGAACTGACTAGACGAGTGAAGTTTGGATCCTTTCCAGTTTCTAAAATATGAAGATTTTTCTGCATTGAGTACTTTTACTTTTAATATTTTAAGTACATTTTCCTGATGATACTGACATACTTTTACTTAAGTAACATTTTCAATGCAGGGCTTTTACTTGTAACAGAGTATTTTTACAGTCTGGTATTAGTACTTTTACTACTAAGAATACTTCTTCCACCACTGATAATAACAAGTAAATAACAAGCTTGATTTGAATAATCTCCGTTGACTGAGGGGTCTCCGAATGATTTGAATATTTGACTTTCAGTGGGAAGCCCTATTCATGTACAAATATACTCAAACTAGCCACAAACACGTCCTGACCAATACAGCCCCTTGCGTTCTTCTATGCAGTTCTGTTTTCTGACGACATGATATATTTGTGACACAGACATTGATATCTTCATTCATTTAGGGGGACAAATACACACCTCTAGTATTATCCATCTCATTGTTCCTGCAGACATGGCTTGTGCCAAGCAGGTGGATGCTATTAAAACCATGTCTCTCTCCTTCCTTCCTTTCTTTCTGTCTCTCTCCTGCTCAGTATGTCTCATAGGGTCATTTGGCCGTTCCGATGAGATTGTAAGCTATAATGGAGGAGGTGTGGAGTGCTGAGACAAGGAGAAATGGCCCGCCGTGCAGATAGGAGATTTGATGGTTAGTCGATAGCTCTTCCCCTTCGTCAGAAAGAGGAGGAGAGCATGGAGATGGGCATGCATGGACCTTGATATTGTATAGGAAATGCATTATTTTTGAAGATTAACTGAAACGGTCTCGGAAAATCACTTTAGCATGAACTAACCTTGAACATTCCCATACTTATGTAAATGATCTCCATCAGTGGTAATCAATGGATGGAAAAGCCTTGAGGGTCTTAAATGTTACTGAGAACGCTTTTCAATTTAAACGACATTTCGTTGTCAGGTCGGCTATAACGGCCTTGTAAGACAAGACGAGGGGTCACATTGCCTCCAAACCTTTTTTTCTCTCCTTCATAATGATCATTCAAAAAGGGTTTGTTCAATTAAATATGTCTCATTCATGTAATGTTTGAGTACTTAGCCTGTTATTCCTTCTTCTTGCAGTCGATCGGTTTGATCCTGCAGAGTAAAAAGGCTCTTTGTCCCATTGCTGCAGATAGTCTGAGTGGCATAGGCTGATGTCAAAGCTCTCGATCTAACCCTAGTGTGGACTGAAATACCAGACAATGCCATGAACTTGAAGAAGAAAGTCTGGGATTCTAATAATTTGCTCTGAAATACAAATAATTGTGCATATTTGGTTATTAGCACCTGGAAACTCGGCATTACAACAGCGGTAGATACGTTGTGTAGCAGCTTTGTTAAATATTTTACACTAAAAGGCAAAATGCCATGTGCAACATAAGTGTTTTTAGAGTCAAAATCACCATTAGAAGACTTGACATGGTGGCCGTGTTGACTCAGTTGGCAAAGCAGGTGCACATATACATAGAGGTTTATGTCTCGACGCAGAGGTCCAGGATTCGAGTCTGACCTGTGACAGATTCCTGCAGGTCTTCACCGTTTCTCAGCTAGCTGTACTGTCCATTAAAGGTGGAAAGCCCAAAAAAAACATCTTTCAGAAATAAGAAGACTTGATGATGAGCACTGTGGGATGGAGTTGTACGAGAAGCAATAATGTTCCTGAGCCTCATTGTTAGAAGCAATGAATAAACATGAGAAAATGTCTCCGGATAGCAACAAAAGCAAACAAAAACAATAACTGAGAAAAAAGAAATTGAGACTTTATTTAGCCTGATGAACAAACGTTTCTGTGGTTGGAAACATTTTGACACCGAACGTCTTGCCTCGCTACATGTTTAGTAATCTAGGTTTTTTTTCGTAGTGCAAATGTTCGACCAAAACAAGTTCCTTCCCGAGTCTATTTAGCAGAGCCATCCTTCGCTGCGTTGGGAGCTTAGCACCGCCCAAGACGATTGTGATTGGTTTAAAGAAATGCCAATAACCCAGAGCATTTTTTTCTCTCATCCCAGAATGTATCTGTGTTGTAGCCAGACCTCGCTCCACAGCGCCTAGGAGATAGGTCTGGCAATGAGAGACTAGTTTTGTTTAGTAATCCACTCTCTGAACTGGCTCTCCCATGTCTGTACAAGTTTGTTTCAAAGCTGCAGCCGGAGAGATGAAAGATTCTTCTGAGCTGTGAGTCCACATCTGCACTGTGCTGTCATGTTGTGAGGTTTACCTTATGTCTGTCCTGATAAGCATGCTGTCTGAGTGGAAGAGGGACATTGTGACATAAAACACCTGAGGGACGCGCTCGTCACCAACACTGACAGGAAGCGTGAATGACACCTGACACACGTCTGAACTCTGCCTCCTGCTAACAGCTGTCTGAAAGGACTCTGATTGAATAGACATGACACACACACACACATACACACACACACACACACACACACACACACCGCTGGCATGATAACACAGCCAAGGGCGAAGGGTACGTGTGGCTCAATAACACGAATGCCCAGCTCAATTTAATCCACGAGTGCCAAATTTGATGCTAATTCTTTATTGTTACCTAGATAGGTAGCTAGGGGAAAAAAGAAAGCTCTAATTGGTTGATGATTTGTTCCGCTGAATGAATTGGATGTGGGACGTTATTACCACTTTCCACCAACATTGAACTGGTTTTGTTCCAGCTTGTGCACCTAAAAAACCTCAAGCAGAACCATGGCTCAGGGTGGGTGGTCGTCTGCCTCCACCGGTTATACAGGTTGGTAAGCGCCACAGATTCTCACTACCACCGGATCAAAAATCAACGCTTGGTCAGGGGCCTTTGGCGTTTGTTACTGACGAAAAAAATCTCCTTTAATGTCTAGCCCTATAGCGTTTATTTTAGACACGATTGGTCTGGGCTCTTGGCGTCACTATCTGACGGTCTGGGTCGGGATGTAAGTTTAACTGACATGGATTCAAATCATAACAAGTTATTTTAAGTCACTTTACAGATAGAGTAGGTCTAGACCACACTCATAACATAACTTACAAAGATCCAGTAATTCCCCCCAAGAGAAACAAACAGTGGTGAGGAAAAACTTCCTTCCAGGCAGAAACCTCAGACAGACCCAAGGCTTTTGGTGGGCCGGTGCCGGTTGGGGGTATGATGAACAGTTAGGGTTAGGAAAATATTGAGGGTGTGGTTATAAAATGTAAGTTTAGTGATATGCGGGACGAGAACAGGACACAAACCCCAGTCTCCGGGGTCAAAGTCCTGTGTTGTTTGATCCAGCTAGAAGCTTGTCCACTTTTAAATCATTGCTGAAGACTTATTTATTTGAAATAGCGTTTGGCTCAGGGGAGCCGCATTGATGAATGTTGTATTCTATTTTCTTAGTATTTGTTATTTATTGTGTCTTCTATTGTATCTGTTTCTTACTGTGAAGTACTTTGGTAGGCCTCGGCCTTGGAAATGTGCTATACAAATAAATATGACATTGACATTGATCCAGCCATCCTCATTATGCGAATTTTCGGTCTTTCTTACTACTCCACCGTCTTACGTCATCTTACAGCGTCACGGTCGAGCTTCTGATACCAAATACAAAGCAATAGGCCTAATGGAGAAGGCAAGTGAGAAACAGCATAAAAGCTTTCAGATAATCAATGTGATCCGCCATATTGCTGTTTATTTCCATTGTGCATTGTGCAACGTCCGCCTTTGATGACACATCCTCGATTGGTTTTCAATGGTTTTGTGCCAATCGGGTGGAAACGTGGGCTGGTTAGCTTGATAACAAAAATGGGTTTTCTTCAGAAAATTTTAATTAACTATTCCTTAAATTCTAATATTTTTTCTTTTATAAAAGACCGAAACAGTTTGTTCACCACCAATTCTCACACACGGACAAAACTTCTCAGCCAAGATCTAATTCCACCCTCGACCGGTCTGTCCTATGTGAGAATGTGTCTGAAATGCATGTGAATGTGTGCAGTGAGCTGAGTGAATATGCATCGCAGCACCCACTTTAATGCATGGAGCCTATCTGCGGGTCAGTCATGCATCCGGACACACAGCTGTTCTCACAGTTTTTCTAATGTGCAGAGGTGTGTTCTGTCATTGCAAGTGTTTGCAAACAGTTTGAGTGAACAGTACTTATTGTTGAAGTTCTGTTCGAAGTAGCAGCGCCGTCATTGAGGTGTGCGCGGTTAAAGTGAAACCACAAGAGACAGAAGCAATAAGAAACCGTCAAAGCTTTCAGTAGCAGGCTAATGTGCCGAGGATGCAAACACACACACATACACACACACACACACACACACACACACACACTCAGCTCCTGTCATTGAGGATATTGACGTGGCGATCAAGTGGACTCAAGGATCATCTTAACCTTCGCCCTGCTGCTCCTCAGACTCCACAAACATACAGGAAGCTCCATCACAGGGACATTTATGGAGGATCAAAACCTGACTTAATAGTGTCAACAATAAGGAACAAATTAGCACGATGCTCTAATAAATCGGGAAATTTAAAAATACAAATGTGTAATAAATTAAGTCTACACCCAATTTTGTTTTTTTTACGATTATCAAAAGAAGAATACATTTTACACTAATGAGATGAAAAGCAAAAAAAAACATTTACAATATCTAAGTTGTAAATGGCTACTTGTTTTATAACTTCCCAGGTTCTTTGTGCACTACTTGATTATTTTTTTCTAAAAACAGCACTTGATGAAACTATTTACACAGTTAGGAATTATACAATTATAGATTTAAGTCATCAAAAGTTGGGGCCCTTTTAAAGGAAAACCATGTGCAGCTGCTGCACACGGTTTGTACACATTGTGCTGCATGTCTGTATAACTACATCGTAAAGGTCCCTTGGAATGAACATTTTACTTTATGAGATTTTTTAACATTAATATCCATTCCCCCCGCCTGCCTATGGTCCCCCAGTGAAATAGATGGGCCTATCTGGCTCTGGTGGCTGTAATTCTGCACCAAGGCTGAATTTTGGGAAAGAGACTTCAGATACAGTATTAGGGGACCACTACGGTCTATATAAAAGAGACTTCAGATACAGTATTAGGGGACCACTACGGTCTATATAAAAGAGACTTCAGATACAGTATTAGGGGACCACTACGGTCTATTTAAAAGAGACTTCAGATACAGTATTAGGGGACCACTACGGTCTATTTAAAAGAGACTTCAGATACAGTATTAGGGACCACTAAGGTCTATTTAAAAGAGACTTCAGATACAGTATTAGGGACCACTAAGGTCTATATAAAAGAGACTTCAGATACAGTATTAGGGACCACTAAGGTCTATTTAAAAGAGACTTCAGATACAGTATTAGGGACCACTAAGGTCTATATAAAAGAGACTTCAGATACAGTATTAGGGGACCACTACGGTCTATTTAAAAGAGACTTCAGATACAGTATTAGGGACCACTAAGGTCTATATAAAAGAGACTTCAGATACAGTATTAGGGACCACTAAGGTCTATATAAAAGAGACTTCAGATACAGTATTAGGGGACCACTAAGGTCTATATAAAAGAGACTTCAGATACAGTATTAGGGGACCACTAAGGTCTATATAAAAGAGACTTCAGATACAGTATTAGGGGACCACTAAGGTCTATATAAAGAGACTTCAGATACAGTATTAGGGACCACTAAGGTCTATTTAAAAGAGACTTCAGATACAGTATTAGGGACCACTAAGGTCTATATAAAAGAGACTTCAGATACAGTATTAGGGGACCACTACGGTCTATATAAAAGAGACTTCAGATACAGTATTAGGGACCACTAAGGTCTATATAAAAGAGACTTCAGATACAGTATTAGGGGACCACTAAGGTCTATATAAAAGAGACTTTACATCAAAAGTTCACAAAAATACGTGTTTACACTTTAAACTACTTGCAAAAAACATTAACATTCATAGTCTATGTTAAACGTTAACATCATTTATCTTTAATAAATCTATGAACATAGCTGTCGAACATTTTTCCTTCAATGATGTGATTTGTTGATGATGTTTGATGACAATAGTAACAACAATAATAGGACTACTAACAATAATAATTATTATGACAGTAATTGGACCTAATTATTAATATTCAGGGCTATTAAGGGACCTGGATAACAGATAGGGGGGCGCTGGTCTCAAAAAAGTTGGGATCCACTGCGTTAACGCTTCTATTGTCTTCGGGTCAAATTTGACCTTTTTCCCCAAAAAGTTTCTATATCAGAAATTTGGGTTTCTTTCAAACAAAATTTCCAAAACATTAACGTGGATGGTTCCCAACAGCGCTCCTCACACGTTACATAAATAATCAGTTCACTACTTTCATTGAATTTGTGTGTTTTTTGTAAATTTTATAGCATTTGGAGAAAAAACAATTGGCAACAGATTAAAAAAAGAGAGAACAATGTCAAATAAAGTGACAAAAATGTCAAAAGATGTCGAAGAAAAGTAACACAAATGTCAAAAAAGCAACATAAATGTAAAAAGTGACAAAAAAAAAAGCTTTAAACATTTGGGGAAAAACCCAAGAAAATTTCAAAAAGCTCATAAAAAGTCGACAAACGTTGAAAACGTGACAAAATCATCGAGGTAAAACCACCAAAGGGTCAAAAGACGACCATAACCTTGATGAAAGGTTTTTCATTTTAAATTTTGACTCAAAAATTTCCAGGTTGGCGGGAAGACAACACAAGGCTTAAATAGAGCGATCAGATAATAAATTTATTTATAATGCCCTTTACATTTCAAATGAAATCTCAAAGTGCTACATTAACAAGGGGGTTAAAACAGTTCCCAGATGATTACGTTGGCATGAATCGAACTGTTGGATGTCTTGTTTCGGGAGTCCTTTTAAATCGACCTACGATGTTGTTTAGGTAGCATGCGTCTCACCTTCTACTTTCAAAACTACAAAGCAAAATGGCGGCAGTCGGTCCATTTGATTTTTTCTTTGTCTTTCTCTACTCTGTTTATTACTCCTCACTCGATCCAAATACCCTTGCATTATGTCAACCCCTCCCACCCTTTCTTCCTCTCCCACCATATCCCCCCCTCCCCCCATCTCTCCCTCTCTGTCTCACTCCTCCTCTGACACCCTGATCAATTCCCCATCAAATCCTAATGCTGCGGTTTAACTCAAGTGTGGCATCTTAATTAGAACGATAACTGCACGCTGTCAGGGTCATCGACTGCGCCGGCCACCAACCAATGCTTCCCATCGACAGGCTGCCAGCGCTCCGAGAGCCTCTGAAAGCAGGGGACAGATAGCTGGGGGGGGGGGGAGGACGGACAGAGAGGGATGGATGGACAGGGACAGAGAGAAAGGAACACACAGATGGAGAGTGAGGTTTACTTTGAGGGGGAGAGGACAGCCTGAAGGTGAGTAAAAGAGAAGAGAGAGA
>CM057245.1:29144396-29145396 GCA_029931835.1 Etheostoma nigrum
CTCCTTAGAGATCCCTCCTCTATCCTCCATCCTCTGGGCAGGAATAAGAGCTTTGAGATGGGCTTCACGAAGGAAAGCCAGAACGACTTCCGGTTCAAGCCAGGGAGGAGCAAGAAGAAATCAAATAACAAACTTGGGAAGCAGCCATAGGTTTCACTTTCTTTTTGTGTAATTTCAAAGTTTCAAAGTTAGTTGTCCACCTTGTTTTGCGATATGTTTGTCTACTGTATCAGCTTGTTTCAGCTCCTCAGTGAGACTATGTTCACGTCATATTGTTCACACCATAAAGCAGCTTAGTGGTCAAAAAACAAAACATTTTATCACCCTCTGACTTGTAATTCTGATGTTTCTCCCACTTGACGAGAAGACCTACAGAAACGTCAACAATCAAGCAACATGTCGGCTAAGCCGCCATCACTGGCAGGTACATAAAATCCAATATTTACTTCCATAAAATCAAATTAGCAAATGAAAAAGGAGCCATATACTGTTAGTTTGTATCTGGTTTCACTTGTTATTGAATATACACAAAAATGCACAACAAAAATCTAATTCAGGGTATTTATCTAGTGCAACTGCAGGGCTTGGGGTAACATTAATCTGCATTGCCAGACCTCCACTGTGGAGTAAAGTCTGGCTACACCACACATACATTTAGGGATAGGGTGGTTTGCATGTCTTTAAACTAGTGCTGTCAAATGATTCAAATATTTAATCACGATTAATCGCATTAATGTCATAGTTATCTCACAATTAATTTTTACACATTTTTATCTATTCTAAATGTCCTTTGATTTCTTTTTGTCCCATTAGTCCTGTTGTCCTCGGGTCAAAATTGACCCGCTTTTAACAAGTTTCTATATCTGAAATGTGGGTTTCAAAAACCAAATTGTCAAAATAAATAATGTGGATGGTTCCATACAACGCTCTTCACAAGTAATGTAAATGATCAGTTCACTACTTTTATTCAATTTGGTTGGTTCATTCAATTTTATAGAAT
>CM057245.1:29145896-29283167 GCA_029931835.1 Etheostoma nigrum
GAGAAGGCCTTGGCACAACGCCAGCACTGTCACACGCTTTAGATCAAAGCACAAAGACTTGACATTATACAAAGACTACATCATTCGCTTTGGGGCAACTTCCCGTAAGTTCAATTCAATTCAATTAAATTTTATTTACAGTATCAATTCATAACAAGCATTATCTCGAGACCCTTTACAGATAGAGCAGGTCTAGACCACACTCCAGAATTCACAAGGACCCAACAGGTCTAGTAGTTTCCTCCAGAGCAAGCAACAGTGCAACAGTGGCGAGGAAAAACTTCCTTTTAGGCAGAAACCTGGGACAGACCCAGACCCAGACCTAGGCCCAGACCCAGACCCAGGCCCAGACCCAGACCCAGACCCAGGCTCTTGGTAGGCGGTGTCTGACGACCGGTTGGGGTTACAATGAAGAGTGGCAATAACAGTCACAAAAGGTGCGTGTGTGTGTGTGTGTGTGTGTGTGTGTGGTGGTGGTGAGGGGGTTAGGATTGACGTATTTATCGTGATTTATTTTGCGACGATTTTTAAAGCAGAAAATGCAGAAAACATATTATGTTCTTCTTTACAAATGAACTCAACGCCAGGCTGACTGACTGACATGTGATGTGCATTATTCTGCGAAAACTATTAGTTTTTAGAAATGTCTCATGAAGTGTATTACTCAACTTTTGTTTTTGTTAAAGAAAGACAAGAAAATTGCAAATCACCCTTCTAGATTCGCAATAAATGAAAATCGCAATACTCATCGAATCGGCACCTATATATCATGAAAGAATGGGAACAAAAGCATGTTGTCCAAGCCCTAATTTCTCATTATAAAAAAAAATAAATAATCATATATAGATGTTTTTTTCTTCAAGGTCCAAAGCTGCCATCTACTCCGTGTTATTGAAAATATCCAAACAAGGTCCATCCAAAAGGTGTGGTCACACACAGCTGCAAGAAACAACCCAGTTAAACTACAGAGCCTGATATTAAGTGTCACAGTGAGGTCACACAACAGCAGCAATTCACAAAGGCCACACACACACACACACACACACACACACACACACAGACACACACACACACACACACACACACACACACACACACACACACACACACACACACACACACACACAGTTGTGTCTCACTATCTTTATGGGGACCAGTCATTGACATAATGCATTCCCTAGCCCCTTACCCTAACCTTAACCATCAAATCTAAATGCCTAACCTTAACCCTTACCCTAACCTTAACCATCAAACCTAAATGCCTAACCTTAACCCTTACCCTAACCCTAACCATAACCTAATTCTAACCCTGATCCTAAAACCAAGTCTTAACCCTCAAACAGCCCTTTAACGTTATGGGGACCAGCATTTTGTCCCCACAAAGCTGTCAGGACCCCATAAGTATACTGTATTTCCAGTTTTTGGTCCCCACAAATGTATTAAAACCTGGTCCACACACACACACACACACTTCAAGGAACACAATAACAGGCCTATGAATCACGCCGAATCCTATCATCTGCCGAACAAAGCCGGGTCTCAATTTGCAACCGCTCCATTCTGCAATGATTCTTTAAAAGATGCCGAGGGTTAGCTCTCCATCAGCCCCGGCGGCGCAGACACGTCGCCTGCAGCTCGTTCCCCACGGCCCTATTCACGGCTTAATAGCAGATTCAAAAGGGATTCACAGCCACGGGTTCAGGGCGAGCCGTGGCCTTGAATATGGATTAATCTGACAGTCCGTGCTGCATCCTGCACAACCCAATGCTCCGGACATAATGGGTACCTGAGCAGCTGAGGTGAGAATGTGAGTCTCTGAATGTGTGTTTGATGTGTGTGACCTTGCTTTTAAAAGACTATGACTGCACATCACTACATTATGGAACCCTGCTACATCCACATCCCTGCCACAATTAGGACTTAGCCCATTCAACTGCCTGGAATGAAAGGACCCCATATGGAGCTTAATTTTAGTGTGCTACATTGCTACAGCAAAGGCAGGTAGCCTGGTCCCACCAGACTCTGGTACATTAGCCTGGTCCTACCAGACTCTGGTCCATAAGCCTGGTCCCACCAGACTCTGGTACATTAGCCTGGTCCTACCAGACTCTGGTACATTAGCCTGGTCCTACCAGACTCTGGTCCATAAGCCTGGTCCTACCAGACTCTGGTACATTAGCCTGGTCCTACCAGACTCTGGTACATTAGCCTGGTCCTACCAGACTCTGGTACATTAGCCTGGTCCTACCAGACTCTGGTACATTAGCCTGGTCCTACCAGACTCTGGTACATTAGCCTGGTTCTACCAGACTCTGGTACATTAGCCTGGTCCTACCAGACTCTGGTACATTAGCCTGGTCCTACCAGACTCTGGTACATTAGCCTGGTCCTACCAGACTCTGGTACATTAGCCTGGTCCTACCAGACTCTGGTACATTAGCCTGGTCCCACCAGACTCTGGTACATTAGCCTGGTCCCACCAGACTCTGGTACATTAGCCTGGTCCCACCAGACTCTGGTACATTAGCCTGGTCCCACCAGACTCTGGTACATTAGCCTGGTCCTACCAGACTCTGGTACATTAGCCTGGTCCTACCAGACTCTGGTACATTAGCCTGGTCCCACCAGACTCTGGTACATTAACCTGGTCCTACCAGACTCTGGTCCATTAGCCTGGTCCCACCAGACTCTGGTACATTAGCCTGGTTCTACCGGACTCTGGTACATTAGCCTGGTCCTACCAGACTCTGGTACATTAGCCTGGTCCCACCAGACTCTGGTACATTAGCCTGGTCCTACCAGACTCTGGTACATTAGCCTGGTCCTACCAGACTCTGGTACATTAGCCTGGTCCTACCCGACTCTGGTACATTAGCCTGGTCCCACCAGACTCTGGTACATTAGCCTGGTCCCACCAGACTCTGGTACATTAGCCTGGTCCTACCAGACTCTGGTACATTAGCCTGGTCCTACCAGACTCTGGTACATTAGCCTGGTCCTACCAGACTCTGGTACATTAACCTGGTCCTACCAGACTCTGGTACATTAGCCTGGTCCTACCAGACTCTGGTACATTAGCCTGGTCCTACGAGACTCTGGTCCATTAGCCTGGTCCTACCAGACTCTGGCCAGGCTAATGTAAGGTATACAACTGGAGTTATTCTATATCTTTTCTAAGACCCAGTAGTTGAATGTAACTAAGTAGCCTACTTTACTCAAGTACTGTCCTTAAGTATAAATGTTAAGGTAGTTGTACTTTACTTGAGTCTTTTCTTTTCATGCCACTTACTACTACTACTACTACTCCTCTGCTACATTTCAAAGAGAAAAACTTTGTACTCCTCTACATTCATCAGACAGCTTTATTTACTAGTTACTTTATAAAAGATTCTTGCCCACAAAACACATGTGGAGACACATCTTTTTAGTATTTTATGTGTTGTTGTTTTTTTTTGTTGATTTTACCTTCTTTGTCTTTAACAATGTTTCATAAAATCACAAGCCAAGACAATCCAGCACCAACCCAGTATCATTTGTCACCATCTGTCCCCAGCTGTCAATCATCCTCGCTGCATTTGATTGACAGGAGCAAAATGAGACCAACATGAGCCCAACTAGACGCCAATGTGTGTCGACAGCAGGTCAGCAACCTGTGAAAATGTAAACACTACAGAAAAACAACTCCACACACACACACACACACACACACAGACACACACACACACACATACACACACAATGTAGAAACACACATAGGGTGGGTGTAAAATTGTCCCATGAGTACATTGATGAATGGCACCTATGCACGCATGCACGCGCGCACACACACACACACACACACACACACACACTGTTGGAGCTAAATCCTGCTCCATTCTCAGGGTTCATTCAATTAGTAGTCAAAATCTCAGATGTTGAAATGTGAATCCATTTTATTACATAGGATATCCTAGAGACAAATACAGAGTCAACCTAACACGGCTCTCCCCCAAATTTGTCTGACTCTTTGGCTCTCAGACCCCCAGTATTATCTCACAAAGGGTGGGTTCTTGTGCTTATTCCTTATCTTTTAGTTGGGATGTGACTGAGGGTTTATGACCCTCAGGACTTGCAAAGCAACAGAGCAGTCGGGCCATAAAGAGGGTCTGAAACCAGAGACAGGATGTCTCTAACATCATCAATTCAACTTCTGACACATCTGTAGAGCTGGGTTATAACAAAATGTACCAGAACATCTTATATTAAAAAACAGAAGTATTGCAAAACAACTTAATGTAACAAACAACAAACAACAAACTATATATTTATAACAACAAACTTAATGCATGACCAACTTGTCTTCATTTATGTTGAAATAATGCTTTTACCTTTTAGCTTGAATGTGTAATGCAAATCACACACAATGTTTAAGCACATATAAAATTTAAAATTCCAACAACACACACACAGAAAATCTGAAATCCCGTTAGAAAGCCATCACAAACACACACAGACACACCTTCTGGATCACCTGTTCTTGACTCTCTACCGTCCCAGTAAAAGGTCTCCCACTGTCCCATCCTGACTTTCTACAGTTCTTACAAAGTCTCTAATGTCCCAACAGGGCTTTTTCATCTCTGCGTGCTCTTCTACTGCCCTTATAATCTGTTGCCTGCACAACTTGCTGTCCTCCCAAGAAGGTTTTCTAGTGTCTTCAAATCCTACATCACAGCCTCAAATGGCTTGACACAGTCAAATAATGAGCTGGTATAGTCCATCATGGTCTTCTACTTTCTTTACAAGCTTTCGACAATCAGATCATACAGTGTAAACCCGAAGGTAAGCAGTACTACAAAAATGAAAGCAATCAGTTGCCAGCATTTTTTTGAGTTTGTAAATTCAAAAGTCTGGGGTTGTTAGAGCTTAAATATTTAGAGTAACTTGCATTTTTTGATTACCATTAAATTACTTATAAATCCAACTCAAATATCAATAAAAACAACTTGAAATAAGTACGTAGAACTTCTCAACCAATTTTAAGTTGACATTACTTATTCCAATTAACTAATTTGAGCATTCAGGTTTACAGTGTTTCTATCGTCCATCATGGCCTTCTTCTGTCTCTTTTATATAGACCTTATGGGTCCCTAATACTGTATCTGAAGTCTCTTTTATATAGACCTTAGTGGTCCCCTAATACTGTATCTGAAGTCTCTTTTATATAGACCTTAGTGGTCCCTAATACTGTATCTGAAGTCTCTTTTATATATATACCTTAGTGGTCCCTAATACTGTATCTGAAGTCTCTTTTATATAGACCTTAGTGGTCCCCTAATACTGTATCTGAAGTCTCTTTTATATAGACCTTAGTGGTCCCCTAATACTGTATCTGAAGTCTCTTTTATATAGACCTTAGTGGTCCCCTAATACTGTATCTGAAGTCTCTTTTATATAGACCTTAGTGGTCCCTAATACTGTATCTGAAGTCTCTTTTATATATATACCTTAGTGGTCCCTAATACTGTATCTGAAGTCTCTTTTATATAGACCTTAGTGGTCCCTAATACTGTATCTGAAGTCTCTTTTATATAGACCTTAGTGGTCCCCTAATACTGTATCTGAAGTCTCTTTTAAATAGACCTTAGTGGTCCCTAATACTGTATCTGAAGTCTATTTTATATAGACCTTAGTGGTCCCCTAATACTGTATCTGAAGTCTCTTTTATATAGACCTTAGTGGTCCCTAATACTGTATCTGAAGTCTCTTTTATATATATACCTTAGTGGTCCCTAATACTGTATCTGAAGTCTCTTTTATATAGACCTTAGTGGTCCCCTAATACTGTATCTGAAGTCTCTTTTATATAGACCTTAGTGGTCCCCTAATACTGTATCTGAAGTCTCTTTTATATAGACCTTAGTGGTCCCTAATACTGTATCTGAAGTCTATTTTATATAGACCTTAGTGGTCCCCTAATACTGTATCTGAAGTCTCTTTTATATAGACCTTAGTGGTCCCTAATACTGTATCTGAAGTCTCTTTTATATAGACCTTAGTGGTCCCCTAATACTGTATCTGAAGTCTCTTTTATATAGACCTTAGTGGTCCCCTAATACTGTATCTGAAGTCTCTTTTAAATAGACCTTAGTGGTCCCTAATACTGTATCTGAAGTCTATTTTATATAGACCTTAGTGGTCCCCTAATACTGTATCTGAAGTCTCTTTTATATAGACCTTAGTGGTCCCTATACTGTATCTGAAGTATTTTATATAGACCTTAGTGGTCCCCTAATACTGTATCTGAAGTCTCTTTTATATAGACCTTAGTGGTCCCCTAATACTGTATCTGAAGTCTCTTTTATATAGACCTTAGTTGTCCCCTAATACTGTATCTGAAGTCTCTTTTATATAGACCTTAGTGGTCCCCTATTACTGTATCTGAAGTCTCTTTTATATAGACCTTAGTGGTCCCCTAATACTGTATCTGAAGTCTCTTTTAAATAGACCTTAGTGGTCCCCTAATACTGTATCTGAAGTCTCTTTTATATAGACCTTAGTGGTCCCTATACTGTATCTGAAGTATCTTTTATATAGACCTTAGTGGTCCCCTAATACTGTATCTGAAGTCTCTTTTATATAGACCTTAGTGGTCCCCTAATACTGTATCTGAAGTCTCTTTTATATAAACCTTAGTTGTCCCCTAATACTGTATCTGAAGTCTCTTTTATATAGACCTTAGTGGTCCCCTAATACTGTATCTGAAGTCTCTTTATATAGACCTTAGTGGTCCCTAATACTGTATCTGAAGTCTCTTTTATATAGACCTTAGTGGTCCCCTAATACTGTATCTGAAGTCTCTTTTATATAGACCTTAGTGGTCCCTAATACTGTATCTGAAGTATCTTTTATATAGACCTTAGTGGTCCCCTAATACTGTATCTGAAGTCTCTTTTATATAGACCTTAGTGGTCCCTAATACTGTATCTGAAGTCTCTTTTATATAGACCTTAGTGGTCCCCTGATACTGTATCTGAAGTCTCTTTTATATAGACCTTAGTGGTCCCTATACTGTATCTGAAGTCTCTTTTATATAGACCTTAGTGGTCCCCTAATACTGTATCTGAAGTCTCTTTTATATAGACCTTAGTGGTCCCCTAATACTGTATCTGAAGTCTCTTTTATATAGACCTTAGTGGTCCCTAATACTGTATCTGAAGTCTCTTTTAAATAGACCTTAGTGGTCCCTAATACTGTATCTGAAGTCTCTTTTAAATAGACCTTAGTGGTCCCTAATACTGTATCTGAAGTCTCTTTTATATAGACCTTAGTGGTCCCCTAATACTGTATCTGAAGTCTCTTTTATATAGACCTTAGTGGTCCCTAATACTGTATCTGAAGTCTCTTTTATATAGACCTTAGTGGTCCCTAATACTGTATCTGAAGTCTCTTTTATATAGACCTTAGTTGTCCCCTAATACTGTATCTGAAGTCTCTTTTATATAGACCTTAGTTGTCCCCTAATACTGTATCTGAAGTCTCTTTTATATAGACCTTAGTGGTCCCTAATACTGTATCTGAAGTCTCTTTTATATAGACCTTAGTGGTCCCTAATACTGTATCTGAAGTCTCTTTTATATAGACCTTAGTTGTCCCCTAATACTGTATCTGAAGTCTCTTTTATATAGACCTTAGTTGTCCCCTAATACTGTATCTGAAGTCTCTTTTATATAGACCTTAGTGGTCCCTAATACTGTATCTGAAGTCTCTTTTATATAGACCTTAGTTGTCCCCTAATACTGTATCTGAAGTCTCTTTTATATAGACCTTAGTGGTCCCTAATACTGTATCTGAAGTCTCTTTTATATAGACCTTAGTTGTCCCTAATACTGTATCTGAAGTCTCTTTTATATAGACCTTAGTGGTCCCCTAATACTGTATCTGAAGTCTCTTTTATATAGACCTTAGTGGTCCCTAATACTGTATCTGAAATCTCTTTTATATAGACCTTAGTTGTCCCCTAATACTGTATCTGAAGTCTCTTTTATATAGACCTTAGTGGTCCCTAATACTGTATCTGAAGTCTCTTTTATATAGACCTTAGTTGTCCCTAATACTGTATCTGAAGTCTCTTTTATATAGACCTTAGTGGTCCCCTAATACTGTATCTGAAGTCTCTTTTATATAGACCTTAGTGGTCCCCTAATACTGTATCTGAAGTCTCTTTTATATAGACCTTAGTGGTCCCCTAATACTGTATCTGAAGTCTCTTTTATATAGACCTTAGTGGTCCCCTAATACTGTATCTGAAGTCTCTTTTATATAGACCTTAGTGGTCCCCTAATACTGTATCTGAAGTCTCTTTTATATAGACCTTAGTTGTCCCTAATACTGTATCTGAAGTCTCTTTTATATAGACCTTAGTGGTCCCTAATACTGTATCTGAAGTCTCTTTTATATAGACCTTAGTTGTCCCTAATACTGTATCTGAAGTCTCTTTTATGTAGACCTTAGTGGTCCCCTAATACTGTATCTGAAGTCTCTTTTATATAGACCTTAGTGGTCCCCTAATACTGTATCTGAAGTCTCTTTTATGTAGACCTTAGTGGTCCCCTAATACTGTATCTGAAGTCTCTTTTATATAGACCTTAGTGGTCCCCTAATACTGGATCTGAAGTCTCTTTTATATAGACCTTAGTGGTCCCCTAATACTGTATCTGAAGTCTCTTTTATATAGACCTTAGTGGTCCCCTAATACTGTATCTGAAGTCTCTTTTATATAGACCTTAGTGGTCCCTAATACTTTATCTGAAGTCTCTTTTATATAGACCTTAGTGGTCCCCTAATACTGGATCTGAAGTCTCTTTTATATAGACCTTAGTGGTCCCCTAATACTGTATCTGAAGTCTCTTTTATATAGACCTTAGTGGTCCCCTAATACTGTATCTGAAGTCTCTTTTATATAGACCTTAGTGGTCCCTAATACTTTATCTGAAGTCTCTTTTATATAGACCTTAGTGGTCCCCTGATACTGTATCTGAAGTCTCTTTTATATAGACCTTAGTGGTCCCTATACTGTATCTGAAGTCTCTTTTATATAGACCTTAGTGGTCCCCTAATACTGTATCTGAAGTCTCTTTTATATAGACCTTAGTGGTCCCCTAATACTGTATCTGAAGTCTCTTTTATATAGACCTTAGTGGTCCCTAATACTGTATCTGAAGTCTCTTTTAAATAGACCTTAGTGGTCCCCTAATACTGTATCTGAAGTCTCTTTTAAATAGACCTTAGTGGTCCCTAATACTGTATCTGAAGTCTCTTTTATATAGACCTTAGTTGTCCCTAATACTGTATCTGAAGTCTCTTTTATATAGACCTTAGTGGTCCCCTAATACTGTATCTGAAGTCTCTTTTATATAGACCTTAGTGGTCCCTAATACTGTATCTGAAATCTCTTTTATATAGACCTTAGTTGTCCCCTAATACTGTATCTGAAGTCTCTTTTATATAGACCTTAGTGGTCCCTAATACTGTATCTGAAGTCTCTTTTATATAGACCTTAGTTGTCCCTAATACTGTATCTGAAGTCTCTTTTATATAGACCTTAGTGGTCCCCTAATACTGTATCTGAAGTCTCTTTTATATAGACCTTAGTGGTCCCCTAATACTGTATCTGAAGTCTCTTTTATATAGACCTTAGTGGTCCCCTAATACTGTATCTGAAGTCTCTTTTATATAGACCTTAGTGGTCCCCTAATACTGTATCTGAAGTCTCTTTTATATAGACCTTAGTGGTCCCCTAATACTGTATCTGAAGTCTCTTTTATATAGACCTTAGTTGTCCCTAATACTGTATCTGAAGTCTCTTTTATATAGACCTTAGTGGTCCCTAATACTGTATCTGAAGTCTCTTTTATATAGACCTTAGTGGTCCCCTAATACTGTATCTGAAGTCTCTTTTATATAGACCTTAGTGGTCCCTAATACTGTATCTGAAGTCTCTTTTATATAGACCTTAGTGGTCCCTAATACTATATCTGAAGTCTCTTTTATATAGACCTTAGTGGTCCCCTAATACTGGATCTGAAGTCTCTTTTATATAGACCTTAGTGGTCCCCTAATACTGTATCTGAAGTCTCTTTTATATAGACCTTAGTGGTCCCTAATACTGTATCTGAAGTCTCTTTTATATAGACCTTAGTGGTCCCTAATACTGTATCTGAAGTCGCGAATTATAGCCACTATGGCGGGCGGGGGGGGGATTGCACATATTGGACCTGGGTGGGTGTGCTGATAAATAGGGTCGCAGTAGGTCATCCACATGAGCAATGATCTTATGTGAGAATGAGAATCTTAAACTGAGTCCTATATTCCAGTGGAGAGAGTTTGTAGGGCTTAAGAAAATGACACTTATTAAGCTTTTTAGTGTCCCACTGTCATTTTCTATTATTAAGTGTCAATAGTAATACACGTCTGCTTTTATCTGTGTATCAAGATTTCAATACTGATGGCCCCAAAGCAGACACTTGGAAAGCAATTATTGCTAAACACATTTTTGTCTGATACATATACACGAACAGTATTGAGGATAATACACAGCCCTGAGATACCTTTATCTTGGGGAATGGCTTTGTTTCATAAAGAATGAAGCACCAGCTGTGACAAACATTAAACAACCACAGAACAAAGCACAGAGGAGCAGGAACGGTGAAACACAACTGTCGGCACATGAAAAGGAAGTTTGGAGGAGATGAAAGGAGGCACAGAGGGACGGATACGAGGACCGCCACCACTGTCATATCTGACACAGATGTTAACAAGTCCCATTGCACAATGCACGGCCTCTTGTACCTACACACACACACACACACACACACACACACACACACACACATCACTTTGAATTTATGTACATAGGAAGAAAATGTATTCCCTCCTCGCTCTCTTTGTTTGGAGGATTCCTCTTTACGCACTGAAAGCTATAACTCACATTGATCAGACGACAGCAGTGTAGATGGTCAGAGATTGAAAATAAGGAAGCAGGAGATGCAGGAGGGAACACTGCAGACTTTAAATAGGTCGCTACTATTTTCTGTGCTTGCCTCTCATGTGTGTGTGTGTGTCTGACACTGCAGTACAATAGTGCTGATTTCCCCAGGGCTGGCTCAATATGCCTCTTTTATTGTTATCGCCTATTAAAGCCCTATAATAGAGGGGCTAAGCTCGAGGTGGCATCTGCACACCACACACGCGCACACACAAGTATACAAACACATGGATCCTCATGCCCCAGGTGCATTCTGGGGCTAAGTTAACCAAGCAGGTCATTTGGTGTGGAACAAATGGCATTCTCTAAGAAGGTCAGAGCAATTTAAGAGTCTTTGTTTTATTGTTTCCTGTGATGGCCCACAGCTGTGGCACATAGAGTTCATGCAGCTTGTATTGTATGTGCTGCAAAGGTGAACTCATGGTACAGTGGATGTAGGATGCTGGACAGGTACACAGAATCAGGAGGACTAAATTTAAGACCCTTTAAACTGAGGTCATTTCACTGGTGCACTTATGACAGACGATGGATGTACAGATAGATGATAACATGTAATGGCATTTCACATGTTAGACATGCCTGTTGGAAGGCTCCATTATGTGCATAACAATGGTTGCTATTTGTCAGAACGTTCTCATTCCCAGGTCGTCAACTACCGACGGTTTTTCACGGCCCTTAGCGTCTGATACCGATGCACAAGGCACCCTTTGGTGTCCATATGAGACGCAGCGGGTTTTCAACTTACTCCAATGTAAACCCCTCAAAGGCGATATTAGACACTCAGAGCTCCAGAAGTCGGGTGTATATATTACAAAGAGCGACAAAGTCCTCATAGGGAGGAGGTCTGATGGATGGCTCAAACAAATACATGACTTTCACCCAGGAGGCCGCTGGTTTTTGTCACGTTTGAAGAAAGATTGTTACTTATTTACGTTGATGTTAACCCTCATGTTGTCCTCGGGTCAAATTGACCAATTTTCCTGTATCAATGTTCTTTTTATCTACCCAAAATAACATGATTGATCGCTCTTTGGAGTGATTTTGATGGGTCAATTTTGGTGCGTCTTATTCAATTTTATAGCATTTGAAAAAACACATTGAAGGGTTTTTGAAATAGTATTGAGTAAAAGTTGACATATTCCAGTCTGTGATTATCATCAACATCCATTCCTTTAATTTTAGTCTCAATAATTCCTAATTTCTGCTTTTCTAACTCAAACATGAGGTATAGTTTCCTTATTTATTGACCATAAATTCCAAAAATAACTGTAAAACTAAAGTTAATAGGTTAGTGTTACGTAGTGTTGAAAACGTTAAAAAGTGACAAACATTAAAAAAGCATCAAAAGTGTTGAATAAAAAGGGACAAAAACGTAAGAAAAAGTTAAAAACATTGATAAAAAGCAGCAACAAAAATTGTTGATTTTCAATTTTGACGGGAAGACAACACGAGGGTTAAGTTACGTAAAAACATGCTTGTTTAAACCAACCTACAATCTTACCTACACATAACCAAGAAGTTTGGTTTAACCTAACAATGTTAACCATATGTTTAAAACTGGGTTAGTGTCATAGTTTGATGCGTTAGGCTACCCAATGCGTTAAAAAGTGACGCTTTGTTAGGGTGATGGAAAGCTAACAGAAAGCATTTATGGGACACTAGAATAACATGATGAGTTTGGGAAAAGATTTAGATTTAGGAATACAAAGCCTTGTAGAGGCAGTTGGGCATCTTGAGAGGTACAGTACTGTACAAAGACACAAAGGGACCTTAGAAAGCCAACATGGGACAGCAGAAAGTCCCACAAAGAGAGTGGCAAGCTTTGTGAGGACAGTAGAAAGCTTCAATAGACAACAGAAAGTGATTGTGAGACTAGAAATCCATGACGAAGTTGGGAAAAGATTTTTGAGGACGGCAGTAAGTCACAATGGAAAAGTAGAAAGCCTGATAGTGTTGCATGGACAGCACAAAGACACAAAGGGACCCTATAAAACCAACATGAGACAGTGGAAAGTCCCAAGGACAGTACAGAGTCACGTTGGCAATAAAGTAAGTGAGGACAATAAAAAGTAAGGACAGCAGACTAAAAAGTCACGAGGAATTGATGATTCGGCTGTAGAAAACTTCATGAGAATAGCCGAAGGACATACAGCCACATTGTGACGGTTGAATGCCTCCAATGTTGGTACAAAGCCTTATAAGTACTGTATATAGCCTTGTTAGGACAATAGAAAGGTCCAACATGACATCGCCTTGTGAAGACAGACAAAAGCAACAATGGGACAGTGGAAAGTCACATAAGCACAGCAAGGACTCATGTGGGCGCAGCAGAAAACCTTCATTCAAGGGCAGTAGAGAAGCATAACAAGACAACAAAGCCTCATGGAGATGGGTGAAAGCCACTCTGGGGACGTTGTTAATCATGTTAGGACAAAAGACGGCCACAGTGGACAATAACGATCTAGGACAGCAGGGTAAAATGTCTTTGAGAAATCGATGATTAGGCTGGAGACATCTTCATGAGAACAGAAGAAGGACATTAAGAAACATCTCTGGTTATGTAAAAAGGCCAGCATGTGAGGTGATCTTCGTCCTCGAATGTCTTCCAACCAAATGAACCCATGATGCCGACATAATTAAGCCTCAAGTGGATGTTCGGTATTCATTCTTTTTAAATGCACATGGGGAATGTTCTTGCGTGTGCATTCATGCATGGGTTCCCCTCTCAAGCCCTACTAGCCTTTGAGTCCTCATGTAGATTACGTGTTGCGTTACAGACCGGCACCCTCTGCTGCTATAGATCACGTCACTGCATTTTTAGGGTGTTTTAGTTTTTCATTATTTGTTTCCATTTTTTTTTATGGTTCCTTATTATATTTTCTTCGTAACCCTCATGTTGTCCTCATGTCGTCCTCATGTTGTCCTCATGTTGCCTTCATGTTGTCTTCATGTTGTCCTCATGTTGTCCTCATGTTGTCCTCATGTTGCCCTCATGTTGTCCTCATGTTGTCCTCATGTTGTCCTCATGTTGTCCTATATCAATGTTCTTTTTAATTCCCCAAAATAACATGATTGATTCCACCCAACGCTCTTTGCCGAGTACAAATCTCTACTTTCATTAATTTTGGGGCGTCTTATTCAATTTTATAGCATTGTAAAACAAATGGAAGTGTTTTTGAAATAGTATTGAGTAAAAGTTGACATATTCCAGTCTGTGATTATCATCAACATCCATTCCTTTAATTTTAGTCTAAATAATTCCCAATTTCTGCTTTTCTAACTCAAACATTAGGTATAATTTCCTATAAATGAGGTTTATTGACCATAAATTCCAAAAATAACTGTAAAACTAAAGTTAATAAGTTAGTGTTACGTAGTGTTGAAAATTTCGTCAAAAGTGTTGAAAAAATTGACAAAAAAGTAAGAAAACATCAATAAAAAGCATAAACAAAAGTGTTAATTTTAAATTTTGACGGGAAGACAACACAAGGGTTAACAATCTGTTGTTCAATTGTTTCCATTATGTTCACTTTTGTGAACTATTTTTCTTTAGTTTTTAACTTTCAAAAATAGTTTTATATAAAAAGAAAATATATTTAAATAAAATATGTATATACAGTACGTGGAAATGTCAATTTAGTTTATTTTGAACATGTTCAAACATAAATAAAAAAAGTACATTTCAGCACAATCTTACAAAATTGTAAATGAAAAAAAATATATTCCCATGTTCAAAAAGGAGTAGGAAGAAGTTAAAAAAATCAATTAAAACCAATGTGATGCGTAACAATTTGGGGTGTCAATTGATTAAAATGTGTGATCGCTATTAATTATGGGATTTTCCATAGATAATTTGCAATTAATCACAAATTAATTACGTTATCTGTAATCTGTTTTAAATGTACTTGGTAAAACCCTTTTTTTATATCCATTTCCTCCATTCTATATATATATACAGTATGTATATATATATACATATGTACATACATGTATATATATATATACAGTATGTATATATATATATGCATACTGATATATATATATATATATATATATATATACATAGGCTACATACTGTATATACACAGTATATAGTTTTTTGCAAACCAGTGTGAAGATATTTAATACACAAATCTCATTTTTATATTTCAAGTCCTTTACAATAGGACACAACAAACAAGACATGCAAAACACTTTAAATAAAATAAAAAAATACACAAAAAACAAACCCAACAAACAGATCAAAATACATATTAAATGACACTGTTGTCACCCTAACAATGAAATTCTCTATGTGATTGCTATATCTTCAAATGGTTTCCTAGCTGCCATCAAAGCGAGATCTATATATATATATATTTTCATATTTGTTCCACTTGTCAGACATATTAGTTCCCAAAAGACATTCATGAGGTGAATGGGGAACAGATACGTGGAAACACTGAGATATGAACGTTGTTCACATGACCAAAAAAGTAGCAAAAGGAAAAGTAGCAGCAGAGGAATATCTCACTGGTTATTTTATTTAATTTCTCTGGAGTATAATAAACCTGATGTTACTGCTGCATCGCTTCCTGATGACCCAAAGTACAGATCGGCCTGAACGAGTGTCAAAATATCTGTAGCGTTAAAAGGAATATGCGTTAAGTTGGCAATATCACGTTACTTTGGACAGCCTGCATTGTCAAAAAAAGAGGTACAATACAGGTCCATTTTTGTTCCCTAAGGTACAAACTTAGCAAATGTTCCCTTAAAAGTACAAAAATGTATCTTTAAGGTACATTTATGCACCTTCCGTTGTACAGTGTGTACTTTCTGAGGTGTAAGGTACATATTTGGACCTTTAAGGTACATTATTGATCCTCAAAGGTTTAATATTGTCCCTTAGAAGGTACTAACAGGCAGGGCTGTAGTCAAGACCACCTTAGTCGAGTCCAAGACCAGGACTAGTCGAGTCCAAGTCAAGACAGAGTCCAAAAAGGTTTGAGTCCGAGTCAAGACCGAGTCCAGGACAGAATAAAGGTCTTATGCATGACAGTATCAAGACAATCATTTTGGGTTTCACTTTCCCTCCAATATTATTATCAACATAATAAAGACACCTGGACTCGGTCCAGACCAGAAGCCATATTGGGCCAGACCAGTGGCCGAGACCAAGACAAGTCAGAGTCCAAATACTAGCGAGTCCGAGACAAGTCCAAGACCATAGAAAAATGGTCTTGAGTCCGGACTCGAGTCCAAGACCGGACTCGAGTCCAAGACCGGACTCGAGTACTACAGCCCTGCAAACAGCTAAGGTCCAAATGTGATCCTCTTATTCAAGGTACAACAATGTCCCTTTGAGGGTACCACCCCAGGGACAAGCTCTTGTTCCTTAAAGGTCCTGGTTTGTCCTTTTTTTTTTGACAGTGAGAGCAAATAAATAAATAAATAAAAAACACTTGCAACAAATGCAAAATTCTCTAGTGTCTAAAAGCCTCCGCAGTCAGCTGTCCTTCCCCATGAATGGAGATGTGATATAAGTCATAATGACAGAGGCCTGAGAACCTTGCTCAACTCAATGCATTTTTAATGTAGACATTTCTATGTTGAATCTATGCATGAAGGATCAGATTAATGGAAAAGATTGCGTCAGGCAACCATAATTGCTGCATAAGTGAACGGACAAAAGACTGAAAGTGATTTGATGTATGCAATGTCATTTAAAGGGTGTCGGGGAGAGAGGCGAGACTCCAAAAGGCCGTCACCGACCTGACGAGCAGCTTGACTCGCGCTGAGCAAAGACAATTAGGAGGGAGAAAATGAGAGGACGATTAGACAAAGAGGGGGTGAGATTAGCTTTGGCTGCTGCTGGGAAGAGATAAAACAAAGAGGGGACGGATGGGTAATGTTCACTTAGTACATGTGCATGTGTGAATACCTCAGAATGTATGCATGTCGTTATATGGACACATTTACATTAACCTCGGTTTGTGCAATATGTTTTGGGAAGAGAAATCAAGACCCATTTTATAAAAATGTGATAAGTTATGACTTCAGTAAAACACCAGAGGAAAGGTGTTTTGTATCAACAGGATACAAGAAAAGATTCAGGGAGGGGTTAGTCTCGCTTTGTCAGTTTGAGGTCGAAAGTCTTCTGATCAGTTATTTTTTAACGTTTTGCGTAGAATGTGCAGCGACAATACATCTGACTCAACGCCGGCTGCAGACTTGACACAAAAGATTCCTCAATAGAGGTTTTAACCCTTGTATTGTCTTCACTTCCGGGACCCTCTCGTGTCCCTCGGGTCAAATTGACCCGGGACTTATTTGGAGTTTTAAAAATACTTCTGAAATAAGATTTTACTTCATAATCTATTAATAAATATTGTCTTTATCTCAATTTCAAACAATTGAGATAACATATATGTTCAGGGAATGCAATCAGTCTCTACTAGCACACAATTTAAAGTGTGGCTCTTTTTTTGTCATAAGGTTATAATTCATGTTAAAAATCCACAATGGAAAAAAACCTAAGTGGTTATATCCAGAATAATTTTCTGAATTGTGTCAGGAATACATGTTTATCAAAGAAAATAAAGTAAGGCCATTAATTTGCAGGTATACCTTTTTTTAAATTGGTACCATTTACCTTCTTGTAAAAATTTGCAATGGGTCAATTTGACCCGAATACAATACAAGGGTTAAACAAGACTGGGTTCATTTGTTTTGATTAGACAACACAAGAGGAGTGGCTTCGATCAAAAAAAGTGCACAAAAAATCCAAATAAGTCCTTTATGTTGCGTAAAATATTCCCCACTTGTGTAAGAATTCAGAAATCTGTCTACAAACATTGGCAAATTATTGATTCTAATGAGAGTTTTCCGGAAAAACCCAAGCTTGTTTTTAAGAGTGCCCCTAACTTAAGAAACCGCCTACTACGTCCTTTCTTAGTATGCCAGATCCATCCATCTTCATCCACTTATCTGGTATCGGGTCTCGGGGGCAGCAGCTCCAGTAGGGGACCCCAAACTTCCCTTTCCCGAGCCACATCAACCAGCTCCGACTGGGGGATCCCGAGGCGTTCCCATGCCAGGTTGGAGATATAATCCCTCCACCTAGTCCTGGGTCTTCCCCCGAGGACTCATCCCAGCTGGACGTCCCTCCACCTAGTCCTGGGTCTTCCCCGGGGCCTCCTCCCAGCTGGACGTCCCTCCACCTAGTCCTGGGTCTTCCTCGAGGACTCATCCCAGCTGGACGTCCCTCCACCTAGTCCTGGGTCTTCCTCGAGGACTCATCCCAGCTGGACGTCCCTCCACCTAGTCCTAGGTCTTCCCCGAGGACTCATCCCAGCTGGACGTCCCTCCACCTAGTCCTGGTTCTTCCCCGAGGCCTCCTCCCAGCTGGATGTCCCTCCACCTAGTCCTGGTTCTTCCCCGAGGCCTCCTCCCAGCTGGACGTCCCTCCACCTAGTCCTGGGTCTTCCCCGAGGCCTCCTCCCAGCTGGACGTGCCTGGACCACCTCCCTAGGGACCCCCCCAGGAGGCATCCTTACCAGATGCCCGAACCACCTCAACTGGCTCCCTTCGACGCGAAGGAGCAGCGGCTCTACTCCGAGACCCAGACCCCCTCCTGAGGAAACCCATTTCGGCCACTAGTACCCTGGATCTCGTTCTTTCGGTCATGACCCGGCCTTAATTGAATCATGAGCGGAGCCATTCGTTTTTTTTTTTGACCTAATCAAACTAATGTAATTCACAGGGGGGGGTCAACTGATTGCAAGGTCCAGACTAGAGCTGTAATTGGGCCTTAAAAGTTAAATATTTCCTTTCATCAGATGTGTCCACCATTAGCCTTTGTATTAAATATGGAAGTTTAACCTTCATGTTGTCTCTCGGGTCAAATTTGACCCGTTTTCAAAGTTTTTTTTTTTATATCAGAAATAAAGGAAGTTGAAATACAGGTGGAAAATGTTGGAAAAAACATAAAAATCAATGAAACAAAAAATCAAAAATACAAAAAAATACTAAAACTTCATACATTTTTTTGTAAAAAGCAACGAAAATGTTGATAAGGGGAAAAAATGAAGAAAACACACAACACAAGGGTTAAAACATGTAGTTGGATGCCTACGAACTGTGAAGGAGGGAAAATGTACTTGATAATCCCAGTCTAGAATATGTCAACTATTACAATTTTCAAAACCACTTCAATGTTTTTCTCCAAATGCTATAAAACTGAATAAGATTTATGAAAAAAATAATGAAAATAGAGATTTGTACTTGTGTGGAAACAATGTTATTTTGGGTCATTAAAAAGAACATTGATGTAGGAAAACGGGTCTATTTGCATTGTTGCGGACATTACATCTTTTTCACTTTGGGATTACAACACTGCACAAACACTCATTTCCTGGGTGAAAGTCTTGTTTTATGAGCCGCCCCAACGTCCTCCCGATGCAGTCCGCTGCGTTCTTACAGCCGCAGTCAATCGTAAAGTGCTACAGATTCATTTGGCGCATTGTGACAAATATCGCCACTATAATCAGAATTAATACACACCGACATGGGGGAAGTTACATTTCTAACTGGCTAGCTCTAGAATGTGTTAAAGTGTTTAAAAGGTGTGAAAATGTACTCTGACTGCCCTGCTTGTCAACCCTCCCATGTGGCACCCACCGGTGATTATTGCCAACAAATCCTACTATTTTTAACACTCTTTAAAAGCAGCGGGTTGGGAACAGAAGGTGGTTTGTGCACAGATTTAAAAAAAAAAAAATGGTCAGATAGTTTCTGGAGAAAACAGGCGTATGGAGCTTCTGGATATTTTATGATGCTATATATTTTCCATTTATTAAGTCCCAGCACTGAGAGGTGGGCTCCATTAAATATTACAGGCTCCAGTTCTCTCGTGTGCATGAGCCAAAGAGGGACAGGCTGGAGGACGTGGCTCCAGTCCAGAGACCAGAACCCAGCTGATCACACACCACAAGCTGTTCTCATGAACCAGTCGTACATATAGCTACGGAAAGTACTGCACAGTACTTTGTATGTACTGTACTCCAGGTACTTACTGCTGAATGCACCATAAGGTACACAAAAAACAGGTAGTTAATGATTGGTTACTGTTTTTGAAAGAGTAACGAATGATTAGTTACTGTTTTTCAGAAGGGTAGTTATTGTTGAAAGTAACTACCCTTCGCAAAAACAGTAACTACCCTTCTGAGAAACAATAACTAATCATTAACTACCTTTTTTTGTGTACTTTATTGTAAAAAGTTACCAACGAATCTTTAAATAGTAGTTTAGACAATCATTTTAAACGTGGAAATCAGTATTATATTTCTCCAATTAAAGATCCTTAAACCTGTAGGTTTATTTAACCCTCATGTTGCCCTCATGTTGTCCTCATGTTGTCTTCATGTTGTCCTCATGTTGTCCTCATGTTGCCCTCATGTTGTCCTCATGTTGTCCTCATGTTGTCCCCATGTTGTCCTCATGTTGCCCTCATGTTGCCCTCATGTTGTCTTCATGCTGCCCTCATGTTGTCCTCATGTTGTCCTCATGTTGTCCTCATGTTGTCTTCATGCTGCCCTCATGTTGTCCTCATGTTGTCCTCATGTTGCCCTCATGTTGTCCTCATGTTGTCCTCATGTTGTCCCCATGTTGTCCTCATGTTGCCCTCATGTTGCCCTCATGTTGTCTTCATGCTGCCCTCATGTTGTCCTCATGTTGCCCTCATGTTGTCTTCATGTTGCCCTCATGTTGTCCTCATGTTGTCTTCATGTTGCCCTCATGTTGTCCTCATGTTGTCCTCATGTTGTCCTCATGTTGCCCTCATGTTGCCCTCATGTTGTCCTAATGCTGTCCTCATGTTGCCCTCATGTTGTCCTCATGTTGTCCTCATGTTGTCCTCATGTTGCCCTCATGTTGTCTTCATGTTGCCCTCATGTTGTCCTCATGTTGTCCTCATGTTGTCCTCATGTTGCCCTCATGTTGTCCTCATGTTGCCCTCATGTTGTCCTCATGTTGTCCTCATGTTGCCCTCATGTTGTCCTCATGTTGCCCTCATGTTGTCCTCATGTTGTCCTCATGTTGTCCTCATGTTATCTTCATGTTGTCCTCATGTTGTCTTCATGTTGTCCTCATGTTGTCCTCATGTTGCCCTCATGTTGCCCTCATGTTGTCCTCATGTTGTCTTCATGCTGCCCTCATGTTGTCCTCATGTTGCCCTCATGTTGTCCTCATGTTGTCTTCATGTTGCCCTCATGTTGCCCTCATGTTGCCCTCATGTTGTCTTCATGCTGCCCTAATGTTGTCCTCATGTTGTCCTCATGTTGCCCTCATGTTGTCTTCATGTTGCCCTCATGTTGTCCTCATGTTGTCTTCATGTTGCCCTCATGTTGTCCTCATGTTGTCCTCATGTTGTCCTCATGTTGTCTTCATGCTGCCCTCATGTTGTCCTCATGTTGCCTTCATGTTGTCCTCATGTTGCCCTCATGTTGTCCTCATGTTGTCCTCATGTTGTCCCCATGTTGTCCTCATGTTGCCCTCATGTTGCCCTCATGTTGTCTTCATGCTGCCCTCATGTTGTCCTCATGTTGCCCTCATGTTGTCTTCATGTTGCCCTCATGTTGTCCTCATGTTGTCTTCATGTTGCCCTCATGTTGTCCTCATGTTGTCCTCATGTTGTCCTCATGTTGCCCTTATGTTGCCCTCATGTTGTCCTAATGCTGTCCTCATGTTGCCCTCATGTTGCCCTCATGTTGTCCTCATGTTGTCCTCATGTTATCTTCATGTTGTCCTCATGTTGTCCTCATGTTGTCTTCATGTTGCCCTCATGTTGTCCTCATGTTGTCCTCATGTTGTCCTCATGTTGTCTTCATGCTGCCCTCATGTTGTCCTCATGTTGTCCTCATGTTGCCCTCATGTTGTCCTCATGTTGTCCTCATGTTGTCCCCATGTTGTCCTCATGTTGCCCTCATGTTGCCCTCATGTTGTCTTCATGCTGCCCTCATGTTGTCCTCATGTTGCCCTCATGTTGTCTTCATGTTGCCCTCATGTTGTCCTCATGTTGTCTTCATGTTGCCCTCATGTTGTCCTCATGTTGTCCTCATGTTGTCCTCATGTTGCCCTTATGTTGCCCTCATGTTGTCCTAATGCTGTCCTCATGTTGCCCTCATGTTGTCCTCATGTTGTCCTCATGTTGCCCTCATGTTGTCTTCATGTTGCCCTCATGTTGTCCTCATGTTGTCCTCATGTTGTCCTCATGTTGCCCTCATGTTGTCCTCATGTTGCCCTCATGTTGTCCTCATGTTGTCCTCATGTTGTCCTCATGTTGCCCTCATGTTGTCCTCATGTTGCCCTCATGTTGTCCTCATGTTGTCCTCATGTTGTCCTCATGTTATCTTCATGTTGTCCTCATGTTGTCTTCATGTTGTCCTCATGTTGTCCTCATGTTGCCCTCATGTTGCCCTCATGTTGTCCTCATGTTGTCTTCATGCTGCCCTCATGTTGTCCTCATGTTGCCCTCATGTTGTCCTCATGTTGTCTTCATGTTGCCCTCATGTTGCCCTCATGTTGCCCTCATGTTGTCTTCATGCTGCCCTAATGTTGTCCTCATGTTGTCCTCATGTTGCCCTCATGTTGTCTTCATGTTGCCCTCATGTTGTCCTCATGTTGTCTTCATGTTGCCCTCATGTTGTCCTCATGTTGTCCTCATGTTGTCCTCATGTTGTCTTCATGCTGCCCTCATGTTGTCCTCATGTTGCCTTCATGTTGTCCTCATGTTGCCCTCATGTTGTCCTCATGTTGTCCTCATGTTGTCCCCATGTTGTCCTCATGTTGCCCTCATGTTGCCCTCATGTTGTCTT
This sequence comes from Etheostoma nigrum, assembly GCA_029931835.1. Taxonomy (NCBI): domain Eukaryota; kingdom Metazoa; phylum Chordata; class Actinopteri; order Perciformes; family Percidae; genus Etheostoma; species Etheostoma nigrum. Next base: position 29,168,772 of record CM057245.1, read on the forward strand.
CATGCTGCCCTCATGTTGTCCTCATGTTGCCCTCATGTTGTCTTCATGTTGCCCTCATGTTGTCCTCATGTTGTCTTCATGTTGCCCTCATGTTGTCCTCATGTTGTCCTCATGTTGTCCTCATGTTGCCCTTATGTTGCCCTCAAGTTGTCCTAATGCTGTCCTCATGTTGTCCTCATGTTGTCCTCATGTTGTCCTCATGTTGCCCTCATGTTGTCTTCATGTTGCCCTCATGTTGTCCTCATGTTGTCTTCATGTTGTCCTCATGTTGTCCTCATGTTGTCCTCATGTTGTCCTCATGTTGTCCCCATGTTGTCCTCATGTTGCCCTCATGTTGTCCTCATGTTGTCCCCATGTTGTCCTCATGTTGCCCTCATGTTGCCCTCATGTTGTCTTCATGCTGCCCTCATGTTGTCCTCATGTTGTCCTCATGTTGCCCTCATGTTGTCTTCATGTTGCCCTCATGTTGTCCTCATGTTGTCTTCATGTTGCCCTCATGTTGTCCTCATGTTGTCCTCATGTTGTCCTCATGTTGCCCTTATGTTGCCCTCATGTTGTCCTAATGCTGTCCTCATGTTGTCCTCATGTTGTCCTCATGTTGCCCTCATGTTGCCCTCATGTTGCCCTCATGTTGTCCTAATGCTGTCCTCATGTTGTCCTCATGTTGTCCTCATGTTGTCCTCATGTTGCCCTTATGTTGCCCTCATGTTGCCCTCATGTTGTCCTCATGTTGTCCTCATGTTGTCCTCATGTTGTCCTATATCAATGTTCTTTTTAATTCCCCAAAATAACATGATTGATTCCACCCAACGCTCTTTGCCAAGTACAAATCTCTACTTTCATTAATTTTGGGGCGTCTTATTCAATTTTATAGCATTGTAAAACAAATGGAAGTGTTTTTGAAATAGTATTGAGTAAAAGTTGACATATTCCAGTCTGTGATTATCATCAACATCCATTCCTTTAATTTTAGTCTCAATAATTTCTAATTTCTGCTTTTCTAACTCAAACATTAGGTATAAATTCCTATAAATGAGGTTTATTGACCATAAATTCCTAAAATAACTGTAAAACTAAAGTTAATAAGTTAGTGTTACGTAGTGTTGAAAATGTCTAAAAAGTGACAAACATTGAAAAAAAGCCTGAAAAGTGTTGAAAAAAGCGACGAAAACGTAAGAAAAAGTTAAAAACATCGATAAAAAGCGTCCACAAAAGTGTTGACTTTCGATTTTGACGGGAAGACAACACGAGGGTTAAGATTAGGAAAAAGATTACGGTTTGGGTTAATCCCCTGTTTTTAAAAGTTTCAGAGATTTGAGATTCTTTCATCCAAATTGTCCAAAAATGACATGAATGGTTCATATAACGCTCCTTGCAAGTTAAACAAAGAATCAGGTCACTACTTTATTGAATTTTATATTTTTTGCAAAACAATTGATATAATTTCATATAAATGTGGTTTCTTGACCATGAATTTGAAAATTAGTGTAAAACTGGTAATACATTGGTGTGAGTGGTGCGTACTGTGTACTGATCAGAATCAGAATCAGCTTTATTCGCCAGGTATGAACACACATACGAGGAACTTAGGTTGGAGCAAGCCTCCGGGCGGCAGCTATGGAACAGCGCCACCACACGCTTTCTCAAATAGAAACAATGCAGACAGCAACATAATAATACACAATAACAACATCACAACATCATAATGCACAAGGCAACACACGGGTCATGATGGTAGAGTGTAAAAAACGAAAATTGTGTCAAAAGGCATCAAAAAAGTGTCTTAAAAGCGTCTAAAAAGTGTTCAATTTCAGTTTTGACCCGGGAGGACAACACAGGGGTTAAAACACTCCTAAGGAGGACACATGTCCTTGGTGAAACTCTTTAGTCCCCCCTGGAAAGAGAACTCCGCTCCCTGGCTGGAAACTCCTGTGTGTTAACGGCCCCCCATCCTCCCCGACCACCTCCCTACGCGCCCAGCTGCGTTCTTACACATCTTACACATCGGCCGTCAAGGTGGTGCATACAGCAAAAAGAACAAAACATGGAATGCTTACAAATTGCAGTGCTTCACTTTTCCTAGCTTGTTGAGAACAGGCTCAATGGAATCTGACTCCATTAGCTCACGGGTGCAGCATGAGTGATGGATTCGACCCTCGTGACGACTTCCTGAGTGCCAGTCCACACAGATGACATTATCTCCGACAGGCTCGTATGATCAATCTATCTTTGTCTCTCAAGGTCTTACCCTCTTTCTCCCGTCTACACAAACACAAGGGTTGGATCAGGCTGGGACAAGCAATAAGCCTCCATAAAAGCCGGACTGTTCGATTCCTCTTCACGACGCGTTTGCAGAGATGACGAACCGATCAATGCAACTCGTGGAGACGCCGGCATGACATCATCACCCAGGGACATTCAATTCAATTCAATTCAATTTTATTTATAGTATCAATTCATAACAAGAGTTATCTCGAGACCCTTTACAGATAGAGCAGGTCTAGACCACACTCCAGAATTTACAAGGACCCAACAGGTCTAGTAGTTCCCTCCAGAGCAAGCAACAGTGCGACAGTGGCGAGGAAAAACTCCCCTTTGGGAAGAAACCTGGGACAGACCCAGACCCAGACCCAGACCCAAACCCAGGCCCAGGCCCAGGCCCAGACCCAGACCCAGACCCAGACCCAGACCCAGACCCAGGCCCAGGCCCAGGCCCAGACCCAGGCTCTTGGTAGGCGGTGTCTGACGACCGGTTGGGGTTTGAATGAACATCTGATACGTGTGGAGGCACATGCTAACAAAGAGACAAACACCGGGACTTAATGCCCAGGCTTTAACAGCTCAAACAGAGCAGCGCAAAGCGGTGAGAAAGTGTTTTTATGGACGTGGTTTTAACCCTTGTGTTGTCTTCCTGTCCACCATGAACTTGTTGTCCTTCCGGGTCTAAATTTCCAGCTTTTTAAAATGGCTTTTTTTTTAAATACATGGTCAATAAACCTAATTTATATGACATTATACCTATTTTTTATGTTTAAAAAGCCAAAATTATGAATTCTTTTGCCTGGTAGTTGAGATCTGAGGATGTATAGTCAGGATTCTGTTTTGAAACCATTTAAACCTTTTTTTTTTTCAATGCTATGAAACTGAATAAAAAAGCCCAAATTCAACAAAAGTACTCATTAAATTTACCAAAGATCATCCATGCATCCATGTCATTTTTGGGCATTTGGTTGAAAGAAACTTCTTCCAAGACTGTGAAAGGGAGCCCTGTATCAGCGGCACTTTTCATGAGATGGTGTCACCCTGGATCGTAGCCAGAAATGCTCCACGACCGAGGTCGAGCTGCGATTTGGGAATGTTGGGCTGTAAATGAGGCGTGATGTGCACAGGGATCTGGCTGCTGTGTGGGTCCTGCTTGTGAGAAAGTGAGAAAACAGAAGCCAGAGAACAGCTGACAGCCAGCTAAAGTCACCATGCACACAGAGGGTTCGCAGCCCCGCGGAGATCAGCTGGGCAGCTGCCGACTGAACTCTGATGTGCCATGAGCTCTAAACAAAATCTAAAGTCAAACGCAATAAAGGCGTTCATTAAAATACAGTCTGCAGGGGTAATAAAATGTTTTATTCAGTGCAGGTAGTTTGAGCCAAGCATAACACCCCATAAAGTTTCTTCTCTTATGTGATCAGGTCTCTGTGGGACATTTTCAAGCAAACAGTAATTTGGTGTGCCTTGAAATCTTTACTGTGTAACCAAAGTGGGCCTCAGACCAGCAAAAAAAACCCAAACTGCCAAACTGCTCCCGTAAGAAGCACAGACACCCTGAGGGGCAAAAAAGGGAACCCTGACCCTCCATTGTAAATTGGATATTTCTTACCAAATTGCAGGAATTGAAAAATACTTGAAACCCTGTATTCCACGTATTTATTACTGTATGCAGCATATCGACCGATGCTGTATAAGAGCACAAGGAGCCACTTATGACGGAGGTTGAGGTGCATGTATGGGTCCTTAAACACAGCCTCCTTGGGTCCTTTGTGTCCCTAAAGAAGTTAAGTAGAAAATACAAGACTTTTACCCAGGATATATGTGTTTGTGTCCCGGGAGTACTACTTAAAGTGCCCATATTATGAAAAAAAAGCTGGAGAAAGAGTTATCTAGCTGATGGGATCTTACCGAGCTACTGAGCATGTGCAGCTCCCAACAAAGATAGGATAGAAGTGAGATGTCTCACTCTGGAGCTAAAACAGAGACCTAGACACACAGGGTGAAAACAGGATCTGCAGCAATGTGCAGTATAACAAAAATATGTTTTTTGAAAATGAAACCATGTAAACCTATTCTGGTACAACCTCAAAATACAATTATGAACCTAAAAATGAGAATTATATGTGTGCTTTAAAACCACTTAATTCACATTTAAACATACGTTATTGACCATTTCTGTGATCTCTGGAAGCCACATCAAACACCTTGGGCATAAATTAAGGATTCATTTGTGATGACCCTCTTAATCCCTTATCATATTAAACTGGTAATTAAAGTCATGCAGCATATCTCTTCAAATCTACTTAATTAGGTAATTAATTGCTTTTCAAATAAAGGTATTTTTTTGAAAAGGTTAGGCTTTCACCTTTTATAATTAATAGGAAAATTAAGCCATATCTAGCTGTCTTGTTTTCATTGTGATACCATTATGGACCTGAAAATGAGCAGAACATGGACGCTTTAAGGGGACTGTTGTTTCAACCCAAACCACAACCTTTTTTACATCTTAACTAGTCGTTTTGGTGCCTAAACCTAACTGCCTTGGCCGGAGGACAGTCATAAACGACCGGCACCTCTCGGTGCTCTGTACCCGGCTCACAGTAACCTTTTCTCGGCCAAATTTAACCGTAAAGACCGCTAAACCTAACTGTCACGTGACCGGCCATAATGTCTTAGGATATTATACGAAATGTTGTGCATGACAGCGTTTTTCTTAGGTTTATGAAGCACTTAGGTGGGGGGTTATTGGATCCTTTTATTAAATAAAAGAAATATTCAATTTCACATCATTTTGGACCATTATTATTAAAAATATCTGTGTCTGAAACTTTGGAAACACTACAGCAGATCATAAATAAATAATACTCAAAAAGACAAAACTTGCTAAAAAAGTCCACTGGAGACCAACTACATTACAATCATTAGATCTGAAAAAAGTAATTTAGTTGCATACGTTTTAAAACCATATGAACCCATTCACCAGAATGTGTTTTGTTGAAAGCAATGATTTAAAAAGAGCTTTACAAATCCCCTAAATATGTTGATTTTTCATTTTTTCCCTTCGCCTCCTCTCATGTGCCAGTATCTATGGTGCAGAATAATAAAATAAGGGTGGAGAGCTGTACACGTCTCCCAGCATTAGCTGGGCTCAGTGTCACAGTGAACAGACACTACCCGGAGCCCGTTGCACACACTCGGTGAACGCCCTGCTTCGACCACGGCCCAGCTGTAGCGTGACTGCCATCGGAGGTCAGGAGTTGAGCAGCTGTGGCTGCACTTTAATGAGAGTGAGTCAGAGCTGCAGGAGGACGGAGGCCGGAGGCCGGGCGCAGGGCAACCCCGCCACTCTGCAGCCATTAGAAAAAAAACAAACAGGTAAGGTACAAATAGGATCCTCTTATTCAAGGTACAACAATGTCCCTTTGAGGGTACCACCCCAGAGACAAGTTTTGGTTCCTTAAAGGTCCTGGTTTGTACTTTGTTTTTTTGACAGTAAAGAGGGGGCGTTTGGAGCCATGCTGGCCCACTTTACCAACATTTCACATTCAAATCTACGAGACATTTTTCACAGTTTTTTGCCAATTTCCTGAAAACCATGCAGCAAATTTTGTTGACAAGCAGAGGTGGGTAGAGTAGCGAAAAATTGTACTCAAGCAAAAGTACTGTTAATTCAGAATAATTTGACTCAAGTAAAAGTAAAAGTAGTCATCCAAATAATTACTAGAGTAAGAGTAAAAAAGTACTTGATGAAAAAACTACTCGAGTAGTGAGTAACTTCTGAGTAACGTCTGATTTATTTCTTAACACAAGCATCAATCAGACCGACAAAAATACAAAATAATCATAATTAGGCAAATTATAGTTCATCCAATCAATAAAATAAATTAAAATTAATTTATTAATTACTAAATTGCTTAATTGAGAGACTTGTCACATCAGATGTGGATGGATACTGCATGTTAAACATACTGTATGTAACCTAAAAGACAAACATCCACCTCTCCACAGCAACAACTACAACTACCGCTACGTCTCCTCAGGTTAGATGTTGAGTTGCTGGACGCTCACATGTCCGTTTGTTTTGGTCGACACTAAACGCAGCACAATGTAGCTGCTGTTACCACTTTACTAAAAGGTAACCATGCTTTCACTATGAGGCCGGGGGGGGGGGGGGTCCTCTTGGTCTGCGTTGCCTTGGCGACGGTGGATTCTGACATCTTTGTTTTGCTACGACTGTAAAGCTAACCTGTCCCGCCGCTGAGATCGAGTATGGTCACGTGACTGCACGACGACGTTTGATTGGTGGAACACAGTCACATGGTAGAGCCTTCAGCGGAAGACTCTCTCTCTCTCTTTCTTTCTCTCTCTCTCTCTCTCTCTCTCTCTCTCTCTCTCATTATAATGAGACGTACGCTGGGGTAAAAACGATGACGTGTAGAATACCTCGTTGTTGGAGCTCGTTGTAGCCTGATGTAGCGGAGTAAGAGTACAGCTTCTTCTTCACTAATCTACTCAAGTACAAGTACAAGTATAGTGATTTAAAACTACTCCTAGAAGTACAATTTTTTCAAAAACTTACTCAAGTAAATGTAACTCGTTACTACACCTCTCTGATAACATGGTTAGCATTAAACACTTCATTTCCTGCATTCTGGTGAAGTTGTATGCAGCTTTTTCTGAATCAATTTATGCTGGAAATATATTTATGTAAAGGGAAACATAGAGGACAATCCAAATATAAATCCAAAATATAAATACATAATGGAATATATTGCAGTAAGACTCTCTCTGTATTGCGTTCATCTATTTATTCTCCTTTGGATCGAACCTCCTTAAATGTGCATATGACAATTATTCACCTCAATGACACCTGATTTCATTTTAATGAATTAATAAACCCCTGGGACTGTAATATTTCAGATGTTTGAGCAAGATTTCTGCTCATGTCCTAAACTTTGTGCACAGCAACGGCACCAATGGTGAAGCAAAGAATGTGATTTACTACTCAGAAGTTATGCAAAACAACTTTGTGTCTACGCCCATGTACACAACTCCAATAAAAAGGCAGAGCACGGGAAGAGTGCTTTGGAAGACTGCTGAATGATTTCAGTGCTCTTCCCCTTTGCAAAGCACTAAACACACCGTGCGTGTCCGTGTGTACTTGTGACTTGAGGTTTTGAACCTAACACTGTTAGGGTTTTGTCCTGCTGTCTCCTCCCTTCCTTGTGTTCTCAGTTTGTTCCCTTCCCATTGTCCCCGTCAGCCTTGTCTGTTTTGTTTGTGTGGGCGTGTTCTGCAGGCTCATCTCCGCCGGCAGTGCTTCACACCTGTGGCTCATCATTCATCACTCTCCCTGTTATATACTCTGGTTCTGCTCCCACTCTTCGCCGGTTCATCAGATTACCACACCTGGTATTACGCTCCGGCCTCTATATAGTTTGTCAAGTACTTTTGTCTTTTTGCTAACGATCTGTTCTGGTTCCTCCATAGTGCTCTCCTTGTGCCTATTTGCTGCCTATCTGCCTGCCTGCCAGCCTATCTGCCTGCCTTTCTAAAGACCCACCTGCCTGTTTGCTCTCAGCCCGCCAGCCTGTCTGCCCGCCCTGACCGCTCCTCCACGCACCATCACCTGTGCTCCGTCAAGCCTGGATTTCCTCACATCCACCCCAACCCTTTGGCTCACCCAGTTAACTCAATAAATCCTGCCTGATCTCTTTACTCCGGTGTCCGCTCCTGAATCCTTCCTGAGTATCATAACAAACACCAGGGCTGCACAAAATGAGCAGAAGATGTGATATCGTTGTTGAATATCGCGATAACAATATTACTTGCGATTAGGGCTGCACGATATTGGAAAAATCTTACATTGCGATTCCCCCCCCGCGATATATATTGAGATATAAAAAGAAAAAGTAATTTTTAAAAGATGACATAAATAGCTCTATTTGGAAATAATAAATAACGTAACATAATAACGGCTGAAGTATATGACAGTGACTGCATGTTGCTTCCTCTAAATGTCAGGTTGTGGTCGACTAGCGGGGCCAGCTCGTTAGCTCGTTAGCTCGCTAGTTTGATAAATTGATCGGACCTGCACGTCACGCGCACTAGCAACAAACTCTGTATCCAAGAACAATTAAATCAGTGTAAATTACGTCAGATCAGACACAGACTTCTGATTAGATTAGTGTTACGATTCCAGCGTCGCGGCTCTGAACCGTAACGTTAGTTGGAACGAACGGACGCCTTGCTAGCTTTAGCCTAGCTGGTAGCAGCTTTCTGCTTGTTTCTTTAGGCTAACTATATTAGCTTTAGCCTGGCTGGTAGCAGCTTTCTGCTTGTTTCTTTAGGCTAACTATATTAGCTTTAGCCTGGCTGGTAGCAGCATTCTGCTTGTTTCTTTAGGCTAACTATATTAGCTTTAGCCTGGCTGGTAGCAGCTTTCTGCTTGTTTCTTTAGGCTAACTATATTAACTTTAGCCTGGCTGGTAGCAGCTGTCTGCTTGGTTCTTTAGGCTAACTAAATTAGCTTTAGCCTGGCTGGTAGCAAAATTCTGCTTGTTTCTTTAGGCTAACTATATTAGCATTAGCCTAGCTGGTAGAAGCATTCCGCTTGTTTCTTTACGCTAACTAGATTAGCTTTAGCCTGGCTGCTGCTTGTTTCTTTAGGCTAACTATATTAGCTTTAGCCTGGCTTGTTGCAGCATTCTGCTTGTTTCTTTAGGCTAACTATATTAGCTTTAGCCTGGCTGGTAGCAACATTCTGCTTGTTTCTTTAAGCTAACTATATTAGCTTTAGCCTGGCTGGTAGCAGCTTTCTGCTAGTTTCTTTAGGCTAACTATATTAGCATTAGCCTAGCTGGTAGCATCATTCTGCTTGTTTCTTTAGGCTAACTATATTAGCTTTAGCCTGGCTGGTAGCAGCATTCTGCGGAGGGGAAATGGCCGGGAGACGTAGTGATTATGTTGCATTAATCAGGTCATGTAGTTCGTATTAGCAGCGAACATAAAACACCGACTACTGTAGCTTCACTGACTACCCATCAAAACTATGACATCACTGTGTCAGCGGCAGCTGCTGCCTACGGTACGTTACTACACACGGAGAGACTCACTTCCCAAAACAATAACCCCCGTCGGACTAACGTCATACGCTACCCACATGGCTACCTGTCTTAAAGGGGCTGTCCACATGGCTACCTGTCTTAAAGGGGCCGTCCACATGGCTACCTGTCTTAAAGGGGCTGTCCACATGGCTACCTGTCTTAAAGGGGCTGTCCACATGGGTACCTGTCTTAAAGGGGCCGCCCACATGGCTACCTGTCTTAAAGGGGCCGTCCACATGGCTACCTGTCTTAAAGGGGCTGTCCACATGGCTACCTGTCTTAAAGGGGCCGTCCACATGGCTACCTGTCTTAAAGGGGCTGTCCACATGGCTACCTGTCTTAAAGGGGCTGTCCACATGGGTACCTGTCTTAAAGGGGCCGCCCACATGGCTACCTGTCTTAAAGGGGCCGTCCACATGGCTACCTGTCTTAAAGGGGCTGTCCACATGGCTACCTGTCTTAAAGGGGCTGTCCACATGGGTACCTGTCTTAAAGGGGTTGTCCACATGGCTACCTGTCTTAAAGGGGGTGTCCACATGGGTACCTGTCTTAAAGGGGTTGTCCACATGGCTACCTGTCTTAAAGGGGCTGTCCACATGGCTACCTGTCTTAAAGGGGCTGTCCACATGGCTAACTGTCTTAAAGGGGCTGTCCACATGGCTACTTGTCTTAAAGGGGCTGTCCACATGGGTACCTGTCTTAAAGGGGCTGTCCACATGGCTACCTGTCTTAAAGGGGCTGTCCACATGGCTACCTGTCTTAAAGGGGAAGGGTCGGCTGGTAATAATCATGTAAAAGGAGAACGGTGAAAGTTTACTTTTCTATCAAGCAGCAAAAAAGGTTTCAGCGTCCACATCGCAACGTCCTGCGATGTGACTATCGCGCATGCGCACATTGCGATGTCGATGCTAAAACACAATATCGTTCAGCCCTACTTGCGATAATAATAACGTCCTACATTTCTGCTGCTTTCAGTATTTTGCTAAAAACGTTGTACAACACACTGCTTGTTGAATTTTAAACACATGAAAGAAAATCATTTCCTACATTCTTTTATTGAATAAAGTGAACATGGGTTAGAATATAAACGGCAGCACTTAAAAAGAATGACAGTCACATTTTAAAGTGCAGTTTTCTACTGAGTTTTACTTTCATCTAACACAAAAAACTCGGAGAGTCTTTCGCGATGTGTCCCAGCCTTTTGAGATGTATTTATTATATATTGTATCAAATATTCAAAGCTGACTATTCAGTTTTCAGACTATCAGAATTCAAGTCAGCGGAGAGGATTGTGGGTCAGAAATCACGCTGGCTTGTATACTGCACAATGTGACCGGGTGCATAGGACAATTCTTGGCGTACTGTAAGTCATACTATTATGTATTATGTTTATTGTCATAATAAAAGTAGTATCGGTATGTAACACACCCAGTATCTCTCTCAAACTGCTCCTTGTCCAGGAATGCAGCAGAACTTGATAACTCCTCCCAATCACATGATGTTTTTACATCAGAGCTCAGACTAGTCTCACTTCTCAGGAAGTGAGACTCAGACAGTCGTTGTCACTGAGCGAGAGGTGAGATGGCGCAGAGAGGAGTTCAGCTGGACCGGAAAACCATCTCTTGTTCCATCTGTCTGGATCTACTGAAGGATCCGGTGACTACTCCCTGTGGACACAGCTACTGCATGAACTGTATTAAAAGCCACTGGGATGGAGAGGATGGTAAGTACAGCTACAGCTGTCCTCAGTGCAGGAAGACGTTCACACCGAGGCCTGTCCTGCTGAAAAGCACCATGTTAGCAGATTTAGTGGAGGAGCTGAAGAAGACTGGACTCCAAGCTGCTCCTGCTGATCACTGCTATGCTGGAGCTGAAGATGTGGCCTGTGATGTCTGCACCGGGAGGAAACTCAAAGCCATCAAGTCCTGTCTGCAATGTCTGGCTTCTTACTGTGAGAAACATCTTCAGCTTCATTTTGAATCAGAGACATTCAAGAAACACAAGCTGGTGGAGCCGTCGAAGAAGCTCCAGGAGAACGTCTGCTCTCGCCATGATGAGGTGATGAAGATTTTCTGCCGTACTGATCAGCAGCTTATCTGTTATCTCTGCTTAATGGAGGAACATAGAGGCCACGACACAGTCTCAGCTGCAGCAGAGAGAGCTGAGAGGCAGAGAGAGCTCGAGGGGAGTCGACTCAACATCCAGCAGAGAATCCAGGACAGAGAGAAAGATGTGAAGCTGCTTCAACAGCAGGCGGAGGCCATCAATCTCTCTGCTGATGAAGCAGTGGAGGACAGCGAGAAGATCTTCACTGAGCTGATCCGTCTCCTGGAGAAAAGAAGCTCTGATGTGAAGCAGCAGGTCAGATCCCAGCAGGAAAGGGAAGTGAGTCGAGTCCGAGAGCTTCAGGAGAAGCTGGAGCAGGAGATCACTGAGCTGAAGAGGAAAGACGCTGAGCTGAAGAAGCTCTCACACACAGAGGATCACAACCAGTTTCTGCACAACTACCCCTCACTGGCACCACTCAGCCAATCAGCATCCAGCATCCAGATCCGTCCTCTGAGCGGCTTTGAGGACGTGACAGCGGCCGTCTCAGAGCTCAGAGATAAACTACAGGACGTCCTGAGAGAAAAGTGGACAACCGTCTCACTGACAGGGACTAAAGTGGACGTTTTACTGCTACAACCAAAGCCCAAGACCAGAGCTGGATTCTTACAATATTCACGTGAAATCACACTGGATCCAAACACAGCATACACACAGCTGTTATTATCTGAGGGGAACAGAAAAGCAACATTAATGAGTCAACATCAGTCTTATTCTAGACACCCAGACAGATTCACTGACTGGCATCAGGTCCTGAGTAGAGAGAGTCTGACTGGACGTTGTTACTGGGAGGTGGAGATGAGAGGAGGAGTTTCGGTAGCAGTCGCATACAAGAATATCAGGAGAGCGGGGGGGTCGGATGAATGTTTATTTGGATCCAATGACAAATCTTGGGTGTTAAATTGTGACAACTACAGTTATACATTTTGGTCCAACAATGTCCAAACTCGCGTCTCAGGTCCTGGGTCCTCCAGAGTAGGAGTGTACCTGGATCACAGTGCAGGGATTCTGTCCTTCTACAGCGTCTCTGACACCATGACTCTCCTCCACAGAGTCCAGACCACGTTCACTCAGCCCCTCTATGCTGGACTAACGTGTTATGGGTCTCCTGGAGACTCTGCTAAGTTGTTTAAAGTGAAATAGACAGAAGTCATTTAAGGGTTAAATTCTGAGTTTTAACTCTTCGTCTTATTTAGTCTCCATGTTTGTTGCTGACAGCTGATTGTTGTCATTCTATTTTTTATGTTTTTCACGTGTTTCCACGTTTTGTGTGGGTTTTTCTAATTTTTTTTGTCTTTTATAAACATTTTTTGACACTTTTTTTGACATTTCTTTTCTTTTCTAAACATTTTTGTAAATTATTTTGACATTTATTTGCTTGTATTGAGGTTTAGAAGTGATGAGATGTTTGTGTTTGTTGAGAAAATCATTCGGGGAGCCCCAGCAGCTCTCAACGAGCTCAGTTGAGATCTGTTATTTTACCTTTGATTTGTTAAAAAAGATCTTTCCTGAGATGATCTGTAGATATCAGCTGCTGGTTGTTATTCATGTATTTCTCCACGTTATGTATCTGCGGGACAGGAAGATGTCTGGTAAACAGCGGCGTCTTGTAATCCCATGTGGGACGGGCCAAATAGAAATCACATAGTTTCTCTTCCACTGCATGGCTCTGAAGAGAGAAAGCACCAGATCTCCTTCATCCTGCACACGCCGTCCTCTTTGTGGACATTTGTAAAGAAATCTAGATTTACATGTATTAGTTGGGTGGACCAGATGTTGTTATCATAATCACAATCAATAAGTCATTCTCCTCTCTTACATAGCTGGGATTGTGGTTGTAACTGCGTGACTGTGTGGATGAAGTGAATGTGTCGATGAAACCATTGAACGAGAGTCTTTGAGCAGACTTTCCTGATGGGATGTGTGAACCAACTGCAGCTTTACCTGATGAATAAACTAACATGAGCAAAGTCTTTTCTTCCTGTCTTCATTCCAGGGTTTCATACACAGCTGACGGAGGAAATGGGACAGTGATATGAGAGTAGAACTGAAGCACCACCAAGTCCCGTGTTCATGATTAGAGTCAGTCAGTCTCTGTCCTTTCAACTGTCCTCAGTGAAACTGCTCCGTCACAGAGAAATGAGCTGAGGTTTCTATCACTTGTTGCTTTTTACAATATTTCCTCAATAAATATTACACAGACTAATGTAGACACTGTAGAAAGGCAGTATATCCCTCGTGTTGTCTTCCCGTCAAAATTGAAACTGAAAAGTTTTGTTGACGCGATCTATTCATGTTTTTAACTTTTACTTACTTTTTTGGCCCTTTTTTTCAATGTTTGTCACTTTTTTTGACGTTTTCAACACTACGCACTAACTTATTAATTTTAGTTTTACAGTTTTTTTGGCATTTATGGTCAATAAACCTCATTTATAGGAAATTATACCTAATGTTTGAGTTAGAAAAACAGAAATGAGGAATTATTGAGACTAAAATTAAAGGAATGGATGTTGATGATAATCACAGACTGGAATATGTCAACTTTTACTCAATACTATTTCAAAAACACTTCCATTTGTTTTACAATGCTATAAAATTGAATAAGACGCCCCAAAATTAATGAAAGTAGAGATTTGTACTTGGCAAAGAGCGTTGTGTGGAATCAATCATGTTATTTTGGGGAATTAAAAAGAACATTGATATAGGACAACATGAGGACAACATGAGGACAACATGAGGACAACATGGGGACAACATGGGGGCAACATGGGGACAACATGAGGACAACATGAGGACAACATGAGGACAACATGAGGACAACATGAGGGCAACATGAGGACAACATGAAGACAACATGAGGACAACATGAGGACAACATGAGGACAACATGAAGACAACATGAGGGCAACATGAGGACAACATGAAGACAACATGAGGACAACATGAGGACAACATGAGGGCAACATGAGGGCAACATGAGGACGACATGAGGGCAACATTAGGGCAACATGAGGGCAACATGAAGACAACATGAAGACAACATGAGGACAACATGAGGACAACATGAGGGCAACATTAGGGCAACATGAGGGCAACATGAGGACAACATGAGGGCAACATTAGGGCAACATGAGGGCAACATGAGGACAACATGAGGGCAACATTAGGGCAACATGAGGGCAACATGAGGACAACATGAAGACAACATGAGGACGACATGAGGGCAACATGAGGACAACATGAGGACAACATGAGGACAATATGAGGGATATTAGCAGAGGCATTTTAAAGTAAAACACATTGTTGTTCTTGGAAACACAAAGAGTGAAAAAAATCTTTTAGAACTTTTTTCAACAAATTAAACTCGAGAAGACAGCAGACACGCCGACCAATCAGAGCAGACTGGACTTAAAGAGACAGGGTCTAAAAACGGAGCATTCATACAGACATCATGATAAAAATAAAGTGTTTTTTGAACATTAAAGCATATGTTCTAGTAGACAGCCGAACCTAAATATGAATCTGAAAATGAGCGTAATATGGGATCTTTAAATGATTTAGGATTTCATGAGATGAAATAAATAAACAATGTACATTTAATTTGACATAGCTTCTATTCAGTTGAATAAAGACTGCCGCATTAACATTTCCTTATCAATTTTTCATGTTTAATGGATTTATTTTTATCGGTTGTTTGGAAAAGGTTGGACTTGAGGAACATGAGCATGAATATTTCTTCAGTTCCATTAATTTGGTTATTTTCATAAGACCAATATTATTGGATAATAAAAGCTGACTGTAATGGGAGCAAATCATATTTTGATTTGTGTTGAACTTGCAGAACAGCTGGTGTGCCTCTCCCTCCGTCATGTTTTAGTCTAATATCCATTGACTCTATTCATCGGCTCCCTCTAATAACCATGCAGGAGAACAATCCTGCAAATGTAGTAAGTCATGTACAACTAACCTTTCCCCCCCAGACGACCGCAAATCCTAGAAATTGTTCAATTCTTCATGATATAAGCTGTGTCAGATGAGTCAGAACCCTGAAATATGCAGCAGCAGCAAAACATCTGTCATAAAAAAATGGGTTTCAGAAGTCAATTGGTAACTTTACATATGCAAATTACACATTACATTCATGTATTGTAACCAGAGTAATAACACATGTTCACTGCTGCAGCTGCAGAGCTGTTTATTTCAGCTGTGACATTTACATTAATATTGAATGTTGGAGTTCAGTCAGTCCTTTTCCGTGAATTAATAACCGTGCTGCTCTGACCCTCTCAGGTCCCTTTTAACGCAGTGAGTGGTTACTATAGAAATCTGATAGATAGTACACTAAGTATTGCATTTTGATGCCATGGAAATTAACTCTTTGAGTGATCTGGGCTCAATAAAGATTACATCACACACGTCCCAATGTGTCCCAAATCATTATTATTTTTAACATCCAAATCATTGATTTTGCATGCAGTTTGTAACGGGCCATGTTTCAAAGGTTACATTAAATAGAAAGGAAAATTAGGAACAGCTAATAACTTTACAAAAACATGTACCCCCCCCCCCCTCCCCCAAACACAAACGCACACCATATGTTTGAGTGGTGCTAAAATCCCAATTAAGCAGTCTCAGCCACTCCCCAGCCTCCGTGCTCAGAGACATGCACACACACACACACACACACACACACACACACACACACACACACACACTGCCAAAGGACACATCAATATTAGATCGACCTCAACCGAGTACAGACATGTAGAAACCCAAGTGTGTTTCTACACACACACACACCCACACACACACACACACACCCACATATATTAGAGACATGGAGCCCTGAGGTGATAGAATTGAGTGGGCACTAACTCTGACACCATTACTATAACAGTTATCAATATCATCTCCTTGGGCAAATACTAGATGTGTGTGTGTGTGTGTGTGTGTGTGTGTGTGTGTGTGTGTGTGTGTGATGAGGTCAGGATCACACCAATCAAGCCTCTAACGACCCAGTATAATTAAGACTCTAACGGCTAACTGCACTGCAGTAATACCCACCCACACGCACACACCCACACCCACACACACACACACACACACACACACACACACACACACACACACACACACAAACATAGAGTTAAATACTGCAAAGTACAAAGTAAAAGCATTACAAAGTGCATTTATTCAATGACTCTACTTTTTGGTAAAACACACGTACACAATACTGAAAAGAATAGACGGAAACATAGAAGAGGAATTGTAATGTAAAGGTATTGTTGTATTGTATATTGTTGTAAGTTATTGTAAGACCTGAAAGATTGTATGCTGTATTTGCATATATATTTGTTTTGTAATAATATGATATTGTAAAGTAGGGGCAGGACCAAATAACCTGTTTGCTTCCGCCTGCTCCTTCTCGAACTAATCCTTTTTTATTTCGGTATTCTTCTTTCGTTATTAACATTGATGCTTTTGTTCGAGATAAATAATACAAGGAAATGAAATGAATGAATTTCCAGTAGAAATCCCAGAAGTCAAATGCCGTGGATATAGACTACATTTTGCAATAACAGAGACCAAGCAACCAAATTTGCCTCCCCGCACAGCCCGAGACATATTGTGTAGAAATACTGGATGGATGGATGGATGGATGGATGGATGGATGGATGGATGGATGGATGGATGGATAGATAAACTGTCGCTAATGTCCTGGCAGCTCCTGTGGTGATGTGGCCCATCTGTCTGAGGCAGCACTCTCTTACTAAAACCAGGGTACTCCTGGTTTAAAGAATCCCCTCGGGTCCCTACTGCCCATTTATCTTCGCAGTAATCAAATTAGAGGAGCGGTGCCATGTGTCTGTCAGGAACACACTGTCTTTAACTGTTTCAATCTCCAAGTGGGAAGAAATGAGAGAGAAAGGTTAAGTGGACCATAATTTACTGCCAGGGAAGTAGAAGTGGAGAAAAAGTAAGAGTAAGGAAGAGGAGAGTCAGCGTGAGCGATGGAGTGATGGATGGATAACAGATCCCTGAATTAATATATGTGGAGGCAATAAAGTCATGTTCTCAGTATTTTTCTGCAAATATGGCGGTTACAGTTAAAAATATGGACCAAATAATTAGTTTAAGTCTGATCATATTTACATGTTGATGCTACAAACAAGATAAACTAAAATGAAGGTAAATTAAACATTATCTAGACCATGAACCTAACAGTTAAAAGAATAAATATGTGATTAAAACCAAAATACTTTGTTCTCTGTCCAGCTGAAACTCCAAAATGTTAAACCTCTTTTATCCCATTCTTATTGTGTAACATGGTTTGCAACAGTGAAATAGTTTATCATCACCCATCTGGTAAAAAATCTGCTTGGATGGATATAACTTTTATTACAAACATGGTTGGGCTTGATTTCTCCCTCCTCCAGTGTTTAAGCGAAGCTGCTTTGGTCTTTTTTTAAACAACTATTTGAATATAGAAACAGAAATGTAAATTATCGTCTATTCTGACACACATGCACAAAATTATTTTCTTCAAGGACGCATTCACGTCCAGTTCGGTTTAGATCCAACTGTCCAAGGACACATTATTTTGCATTAAGGCAGCATAAGGCTTACAGAAAGATAAAAGAAATGCAGATGAGGTAAAGGCCGGTATGATGTTTTTAAATATAATGAATATTTAGTGTTTATTGCACATGTAAGGAATGAAAATGACACAAGATCAAGTCAAAATGAGAAGATATCACATTTTTATTCTACTTCTTAAATCAGGATTATGTGATAAGAAAATATCCAAAAGTGTTTTTAGTATTTATTTTAATTATTCCTTTTCATCCTTTGTTTTTCAACAAAAATGGTCTTTTTAAAAAGCTCCTTTTTCAGGGGGACAAGATCTGAGTGAGTAAAGACATCCAAAGACCGGAAGTAGTTCTTCCGAGCATTGATGAAGAGGAGGGACAGTACAGCAGGAGGTATGGAGAGAGTGAGGTTCCTTTGAGTAGTGTTATGTGGCGTGGTCCCCCGAGTCTTCTGCGTGGAGAAGTAGGAGATTAACTGCCCCCCCCTGAACAAACACACAAACATGTGACATATACTGTCTTTGCGAGGTCAAAGGTTTGGGGTCACATAGAAATTCCCATTGCACTCCATTGTAGACAGAATGCCAGCTGAGATCAGTTGCATTGTTTTTTTTAACCAGGGCAGTAATCAGATTACATTATGTGCTTACATAATAGTAAAATGGTTCTCCAATGTTTTTCTAGTTTTTTATTTTTAAATGATAGATTAGTACACAGAATGTGCCTTTGGAACATTGGATGAATGGTTGCTGATAATGGGCAATGTAGATATTGCATTAAAGATCAGCCCCCCCACCCAAATTAGCAAGTATTCTGTCTATAACGGAGTGGTATGGAAATGTAGAAGTGACCCCAAACTTTTGACCGGTAGTGTATATATATATGGAAGAGTCCACATTTGATTAATACTATGGCCACAATGTCACCCTTAACTTATTATCGGGCCTCTATCATGTAAGGTATAATGTAAAGCAAGCCAATCATTATTGAGAATATGAGTCAGGTTCCTGCATATGTATTTAACTACTGTTTTCCGAAGTCATGTATATAAAACTGCTGGTAGAAACGGTAGTGATTGAGACTATCAGCATTTAACTGACTAACCTTATCAAACACACAAACACACTTTCACTCTCATGCTAATAACATGGTATGAGAGACAGTAAGCGTATTTGGACCAGAGCTACGTTCTTATAGGTTTGTAGTATTTTTATTGTGTCTGCACAATCATATTTCTCTAAAAACACTGTTTTGATAGATTGTTTTAAACTTTAAACAAGAGGAAACTTAAGTGATATACGATGACTGGTTTAACACATGACAGCCGCCATCTCTAAAAACCTGCTAGTCATGTTACAAACAGACTAGTTTACATTTCTATAGCTATTCTAGTCCTAGCAACAACTCAAATATGTCTTTTCCACCAAGGCTAACCAGGTGCTGGTTCTGGTTCTGGTGCTATAGCCAGTTCGATGCTGGTTCTACTCGCCAATTATCTAAGAACCAGCTCGATTTTCCACAGCCTGAGAACCAGCAGACAGCTGGTTTCCTCCACAGACCACGGTGGTTCTGGTTTCCCATCCATGTCCAAAGCTAACATTAACAGCTCTCTATGGTTAACAGCTGACCGGTGTTTTTAAAAATGGCCGGTTCTCATCTCTAGACCAGCGCTACGTTGGTGCTGAGTTGGAACCCGTGTTCTCGGCCCAGAGCCAGGATTATTTGTGTGGAAAAGCAAAGAACCGGTTCGATATTTAGCACTGACTCCGAACCAGCACCAGAACTGCCTCGGTGGAGAAGACATAAAAGAGCTTAACAATACAGGCACCATTCAACCCATTCACACACATATTCATCCGCCAGTGACCAAGACTGCCATTCACGGCGCCTCCTGCTTGCTCATCAGAGAAACATTCACGTACATTCACAGCTTGAGTTCAGTACTCTGGATAATGTAATTGATTGGATGGTTGGCCGCTCCATTGATTTTTTTCTGTGGTTTTATGGTAGTTTGTAATTATGGTGGATCAGCAGGACTGTGATTTCAATGTTCCCCATAGGAACAGTAAAGTATCTCACCATATCACCCTGTCTATTATTTTATGGTATTGTTTTTGATTCACAGGACTTAGTTAAAATATAATGTTGGCTAAGGACTGATGTAGAACACTGATCAAACCTGTAATCAGGAACCATTTTTAAGGTGTGTGAGTACCTTGGGTTTTCATGACATTGTGGGGACTTACCTGCCAGAATTTTAAAAAAGAGATCCCCACAAGGTTAATCTTTTTTGTGTTAATGCATGCGGTGGTTTAGGTTAGGCGCACAATAAGGAAAAAGATGATTGCTGATGATGATCTTAAGGTCGCAGTGAAACAGAAATTATTTAGCTTTAATGCTATGACATACCAACAAACAAAGCCATATGTTATGTTTGGATTTTACAAGAAGAAACTTGTAGAGCAGCATCTAGAGCTAGCTGAGGGCAATTCATCATGGATGCTTCAGTCACACACACACACACACACGCACACACGCACACACACACACACACACACACACACACACACACACACACACACACGCACACACACACACACACATGCACAGTTTCCTAAATTAAACATTCCTCAAGCTAAGGTCAAGGCTCAATCATTTTCACCTCACCTCAACACACCAATTTCCTTTTTCCCCTCAGAGGAAATTTAATTTCTCTTCTATATATCTTCCTTTATTTCTTTCCACCTCTCCTTTTCTATTAACTTTCATTTTTCAACCCCCACCCCCCCCCTCCTTCTATGACACAAATGTTAAAAAACAGACTGATTGTCAATATCACAGCATTGTCTATTTGTACACCTCTGGCAAGCATCCAAAATGGTCAGTAGGTTTTCCTGTTGGGGAATCTACGCTAATGAGCTGTTGTTGATTTATAGTTTTTTAAGAACACACACTTACAAGCACAGAGACCCAGAGGACAGCAGCGTGTATCCTGTTGGACTCAATCAGAAGCCAATAACAATCAGAGTGCTTTTAGAATAGGACTCCATGAAGCTGCTGAGCAAATAGTCTGTGGCCCGGCCATTATTGGTGCATCTGCATATCTGCTGCTCAGTGCAATATTGGATAATGGATGCTTAGAGCTGGATTTGACCACAAGGTGAAGCCACATTTTGGAAAAACATAGGAAGCAAGTATTGTTTTATCACAGTCCTTTGTTCCCTATCACCCGAGTTATTCATGCAGATTACCGATCAAACTCCTTGCTCCGAAGCACAAAATCTACTCCCTGTCTTTATCTTTTAATTAAAAAACATTATCTATCATCTATTGTTTCTATAGATCAGAATATATAAGGGAGAATAGTCAACAATTTGTAATTGCACAATTGTAATGGATTTAAAATAATGATTTGCCTCTTGAATGTGCAACTCGGAAGGTATAATCTTGGACATTGGACACCTGCCAACGAACTGCTGTAGTACAAGCTAACTAAGTACAACACACGCGTGGCTATCAATGTCACAAACCAAAGTGTATATACACACTCCGTGTTCCGTTGTGGGTTAATTACCATTCGGGAATTAGTTCATGTTAAGCTTTTGACTTTTGTCAAGACTAGTTTGACACCTAAAAGCAAAGCTGGGGAAACGCGCACAGACACAAACACACACACACACGGGATAAGACACTCCTCGCTGAAGAAGATGTAGCGTTGAAATAAAATATTGCCACAGGGCACTACTGCATTAAAACACACACACACACACACACACACACACACACACACACACGCACACACACAAACACATTCAGCAGGAATCTGTCAGAATGTACAATCTATTCTGCAGCGGTGGCCTGAGGCGAGGCCGTTAAGGAGACAAATGGAGGGAAATAGAGTCTCACAGCTGCTGCCCTGCCTTCATCCTTACACTCACACACACACACACACACACACACACACACACACACACACACACACACACACACACACACACACACACACACACACACACACACACACGTCCCATGCGTCCTACAGCCTCTGTTCATCCTGTAGAGTCATCACACTCTGGTTCACGTGAACTGCCACAAATTAACCAGTAGCCTCCTAACCTTTCCAGTGGAGGAGATACATTATGGCTGCCCCCACCTCCCCTGCACTACGTCCCATCTGCAGGGTACTTAAGACTGGCTAGTGGCCTTTGACTTTGACTGTAACAGTACAGTACATGCAAGGAAATTAGAACTATGCAGTAATAACAACATTGAAAAAGTGACAAATGTCGGAAAAAGCAATGCTTTTTTTCATGGTTGACAGGAAGACAACACAAGGGTTAAGCACAGAGTAAATATACTGATGCCACAGTATTTACTTATTATTTTTCAGCAGTGTGCACACACACACACACACACACACACACACACAACCAGGCCTCCATCATCATTTGATTGATTCCCCCCCCCCTCCATCCTTTTCTTTTCATATTCTCCACACAATGTTTTTATTTCTCTGCAGAGTACAGTTAGAGAGAGATAGAGAAACAGGAAAAGGGGTTCGGGGGTGGCAGAGATGTTTCTATAATGTGTCATGCATTAGGGATCCCTCCCAGGCATTTGTATGGCACAGGAGGTCTTTGAAACCAAATTAGGCTCTTTTCAGGCTTCATCGGGCACAAGCCTGTGTACTCCAAGGTCACAACTAATTTGATTTGGAAGTGCTTTGAAATATTCATCCATGACCCCAGGTGCTCCCCTATGTACAGGCAGGCCGAGCATGGAGCAGTGGCGGCTACCAAGGCCCCCTTGTTAGCTAGCTGTCACTGAAAACACAGTGTTCCCAACACTGGCTCCAGGCACTCAGGCAGGGAAACAGAGGAATCAACCCAACGTTGGACTCGAATCGCTTTGAGGGGAAATCCCAGTGGCATCCCAACAGGTGACATTTCTCAACCCGTTGAATATCATTTCCACCACCAAAGTAGTCATTTGCATGTAAATTTGGGGGAGTTGCTTCACAGCTAATTAAAATCCTGCCCAAGGAGTGTGTTATCTTATTAATAGTTTAACTGTAGGCAGGAGGGTTTAAACGGTTCTTGCGGGCATATGGCAAATGCATGAACATCACAAAGGGTTTAGAGCAGCCAACAAGGATCTTACAATTGCAAAAGATCCCTATAAGCCCTCTATTAAACCCTGCACTGCTGCATTAGTTTGAGCTTTTTCTAACTGATTGTCCTTGTTAGTGGTACTGTGGGTTTGGATATGCAGAAACAAATTAACATTTTAGAATAAAATCACGTCTTTGCCAACAGTTATTTATGAATTTGGAGCTTCTAGTGGCATGTGGTCACTTGATCTGATTAACCGCCTACAGCCAGCTAATTCAACAATTGCAGGCCACATTTTAATGCCATTTGTAGATGTGATTTTAAAATTGATGTTCATGCTCCATGAGCAGTTGAAGGATAACATTATCCTGAAGTCAATTCTAATGTATTTATATATCAAGCATATCAAACATAGAACTTAGCAGGTCTGCTGCATTGCAATTAATTACGGTAGTTTTTTAGATATTTCAGTCTGGACTAAAGTAGTGGAACGACTGACCAACTGTGCCATCCATGCAACAAAATGGAAGAAGTGGAAATAAGATGAGATACAATAAGTAGTAGAGTCTCTTCAAAAGGAAATCGTACCAGAATCTAAAGTTTGTACATATGTAAATGTACTTTCAGAAGTCTGTAGTCAGAAAGAGAGATCTCTAGAGACTGTGAAACAAGAGACAGTGTGGAAAACACTTGTACGTACACACACACACACACACACACACACACACACACACACACACACACACACACACACACACACAGCGTAGCTGTGTTTCAGCCCGAGAGGGGATTGACAGATCTCTTTGATATGCGTTAAGATCAAACAAATCACGGGCACGGAGCTAACCTTATGATAGAAAAATTGAGTAACATTAGTATTTTAACTTGAATTAACAACACACACTCAAAATGCTTCTGTTGTCATTAATTAGCTCGTTCTCGTTTCCTACTGCGTCGCAGCTTAACGTTATAGGACCTTTATGTAGACAGCTGATGTTAATCCAGCTGTCAGAATCTGCATCAACTTCATATATGAACATCTGTATTCTCATGAACGGGACATGTTTAAGAAAACAGATTGCTTATAAACCCCTAAAATAGTTGTGATAGTAGTTTTAGCAATAGTAGCCCCATGTGGTTTGGTTATCAATGCCATTAGCATCGTGGCTAACACTATGCTACTCCGTTGACAATGAAAAAATGTTTCGGGTGCTGTTACGGCCTCTTCTGTGCTTTCCTAATTAGGTTAATCGTGGACACCTGAGGGCCCCAGTGTGTGCTGATTATAAGACCTGTGAGGAGTCTTATAAACGAGCACCTTTACAACAGATCCTGTACTTAAAGTGTTACTAATGGTCTCCACGATCTAACCCTCGTGTTGTCTTCCCGTCAAAATTGAAAATCAAAACTTTTGACATTTTTTGTATCTATGTTTTTAACTTTTTCTTATGCTTTTGTCCGTTTTTTCAAAACTTTTTTCAATGTTTGTCACTTTTTTTTTATGTTTAACACTGCGTAACACTAACTTATTAACTTTAGGTTTACAGTTATTTTTGGAATTTATGGTCAATAAATCTCATTTATAGGAAATTATACCTAATGTTTGAGTTAGAAAAGCAGAAATTAGGAATTATTGAGACTAAAATTAAAGGAATGGATGTTGATGATAATCACAGACTGGAATATGTCAACTTTTACTCAATACTATTTCATAAACACTTCCATTTGTTTTACAATGCTATAAAATTGAATAAGACGCCCCAAAATTAATGAAAGTAGAGATTTGTACTTGGCAAAGAGCGTTGGGTGGAATCAATCATGTTATTTTGGGGAATTAAAAACAACATTGATATAGGACAACATGAGGACAACATGAGGACAACATGAGGACAACATGAGGACAACATGAGGACAACATGAGGACAACATGAGGGTTGAATACTGGCTTTTTATGCAGTTTCTGTTCAGAATTATGACAAATATGTTTCAGGTGTTTTATTGCTGCGGTGCTAGCAGCGACTCCTTACACCATATCCAGCACTCTTAAAAGATTATTCCGGTTTATTGCAACTTATTTTAATTGCTTACGTTATAATGGGTTGCAGTAACAAGTACTCAAAAGATTTGGTATCCCCTTTTTCAAACTGTGTGCAAGTGAATGCACCAAAACGGCCATCTTTGCACAGGTAAAATGTGTGGACACAATTACATTAGGTAAGTAACCATTGTGGCGTTTATGTCTAAATAATTTATATCTGGCAGTGTCTTTTCATTAGCTACGTTCATTTATTCACCAGGGACAACGGACCCCTGCAGCAGCACACCACCCAGAGACACATGAAGATGTCCGTCAAACTTCACAAGAACTTCAAGGTCACAAGTTCCATAAGCATCATATGTAGTAATATCTTTGTTCATGGATTTCTTTACATGTTCAAGGTAGACTCTGCTCTGGAGTCACTTATTCTTCTCCTCATATATAGAGATTTCTGTCCTTTTGTTCAAACAGTGTGAAAAAACCTTTCAGATGTGAAACATAGCTGCTAGGTGAAAACATAGCCTGCGCACAAAGATGAGAGAGAGAAAGGAAGGTACAGTAGCTTTATTGGAATTGTACTATTCCCATACATGCAGCACAGGGACAAGGACAAAGGCCCTTCGGCTTACACTCCTTGCAAACTGAGAAACAGCGCTAAACTTTGAAGTTGGTTCAGCTCTCAAGTGAATGTTTTTCAGCAAAGAGAAGTAATGAGCTGTGAAGGCGAAGAAAGGAAAAGCATTTGAATGCCTCTGCCTTTCTTTTGTTCTCTCTCTCTGCATCATATAGGCTCTATAGCACACTTCTATAACCTTATCCTTTGTGCTATGCAGAAAAATGTCCTACAGTGCCCCCTAGAGGCCCACAGGGAAATTACACCCCTCCATTCAAGTCTGCTAGTGTGAACCAGTTTCTTTGTTCCAGCTAGATTGAAATGATGTTAAGCATCGAATAACAAATTCAAATAGTTTCCAATGCAACAGAAGTGACAGAGGATAAGACTTCGGAGGGGGGAAGGGATTCCAAATATTTATAACCTCCTACAGGTACCTGCATAATCCCAAAGACATCCACATCCATACAAACCCTCAAGCCACCTATTCGAGGTTTTTCTCTCTCTACGTCTCAGGGTTTAATTTGGTTTCTGTAATAGCTTACAGCCAGTCCTCCCTGAAGCCAGATCCCCAAACTAAACTCCCCAAAGGAAAAAAAAAGCCCCACCAATCAGATTCTAATGTGAAATCATTAGAAGTGTTTAGTTAAGAGTTGATTCCATAGGAGTTTGCAATTTTACAGTCAGTGAGCATGCAAATAGGCAGGTTGTGATCCTGTGAGGGGACAGAGAGGCATGAGGGGAGGTCTCTGTTGGTATGTAATAACACACACACACACACACACACACACACACACATACACACACATACACACACACACACACACACACACACACACACACACACACACACACGCCCACCCAACCCTGGGGCTCCTCATGTATCGCAATCACATTCAAATAGTTTAACCTGGCAATCTATCTATGCTAATGACTCTGCTGTGTAACATACTGATTATTTCACCTGCACTGACATGAGAAGACGCAGCATGTGTATGTGTCTTTGTGAGTGTTGGACCATGACTGTCAGGACGTTTTAGAAGACTTTTTTGGAAAGTATTAAGACAAGATGTTTTGTTGCTTCTTTTAGGAAAGTTAAAACACAAAAACGTTAATTTTGTAGAATGGGTGGATCTTTCTTTGGAAACTTAAGGCTTTTTTTTCTTCAAGTGGGCACATATTGAAAAGGCATGATATCTGGGGAAAAGGAGGATATTTTTCAGAGAGGACACATTCGTGACAGACATCTGGAATACTTCTGGATAAGCTGATAAAAATTGATGGATGGACATTTTTTTTGGAGAGTACGAGAGTAGAAACGATTCTGGATTAATAATAAATGTATTGCAAAGGTATTTTGCAGCTTATTGTGCAACTAAGATATATTTTGTTTATTGAAAATACTGTTTCACTGTTACTTACAAAACAGTTTGAGATGCTTAAGGGACATACATTAAAAATACATGGCTTGATACATCTTGTAAATCTGCCATTAGACTTGAGCGAAGCAACATCGTGTCCGTGTGTTTAATTCTATTTACCCCTTTGACAGGGGCACAACAGATGCACATGCCTGACTGACTGTATTTCTTATTCCCTCCTATCATTTCATCCCTCTCCTCCTGATTTACTCCCTCACCCCTTTTGTGGCCTTTTCTATCCCCACTGATAGAAGTGGGGAGGGAGGAGGGGGAGGGGGGGATCCACACAAACACAGAGCAGTAAAACGCGGTTCTATTCAAAAGACAACAACAGAAAACTGGACTAACAGCCCTCTGGGGTCCATGCATCTGAGGAGGAAGGCTGTCACTGCTGCAGCATCATTACAACTAGTTTTTCCCTCTCGTTACCATTGTAAGCTATGGCATGGCCTTGGCGGAGGCCTGTGCTCTCCTAGTGCCCTTCTAGTTATCATATTATTCCTAAAATTTAGAATTCAGCATATCAATTCCACAAGCTCAGCGTGGTTATACAGGTTAGTTTCTCTCAGGTCAAAGTATCAGTGTTAGTGGGGGGCAACTGATTATTTTGACTATAGGCTACATTAGTTTTTTGTTAGCCAAGCAAGCAGCATCTAGGCATACACTTAAATATACACTATATATATACACACACTTACACACATAAAGTTGACTAAAAAGAAGAATAAAAAAATTCATCTTTTTGAAATGTATCTTAATGCCTTAAAAAAAAGCTATTGGAAAAACCCAACCTTTAAAGTGCCCATATTATGAAAAAAAAAATTCACTTTTTCTGGGATTTGGGGGTGTTATTTTGTGTCTCTGGTGCTTCCACACACATACAAACTTAGAAAAAAACATCCGGTTTCTGAATGTCCTCTGTCTTCAGTCTCCGGGTGAGCTCGCCTAGCTGCTAGCATGGCATGCCCTCATACTCTGCTTCTGACTGGCTAGTAGTCCTTACCTAGGTACTGTCAGGGCCCTCATACTCTGCTTCTGACTGGCTAGTAGTCCTTACCTAGGTACTGTCAGGGCCCTCATACTCTGCTTCTGACTGGCTAGTAGTCCTTACCTAGGTACTGTCAGGGCCCTCATACTCTGCTTCTGACTGGCTAGTAGTCCTTACCTAGGTACTGTCAGGGCCCTCATACTCTGCTTCTGACTGGCTAGTAGTCCTTACCTAGGTACTGTCAGGGCCCTCATACTCTGCTCCTGACTGGCTAGTAGTCCTTAGCTAGGTACTGTCAAGGCCCTCATACTCTGCTTCTGACTGGCTAGTAGTCCTAACCTAGGTACTGTCAGGACCCTCATACTCTGCTTCTGACTGGCTAGTAGTCCTTACCTAGGTACTGTCAGGGCCCTCATACTCTGCTTCTGACTGGCTAGTAGTCCTTACCTAGGTACTGTCAGGGCCCTCATACTCTGCTTCTGACTGGCTAGTAGTCCTTACCTAGGTACTGTCAGGACCCTCATACTCTGCTTCTGACTGGCTAGTAGTCCTTACCTAGGTACTGTCAGGGCCCTCATACTCTGCTTCTGACTGGCTAGTAGTCCTTACCTAGGTACT
This sequence comes from Etheostoma nigrum, assembly GCA_029931835.1. Classification (NCBI taxonomy): domain Eukaryota; kingdom Metazoa; phylum Chordata; class Actinopteri; order Perciformes; family Percidae; genus Etheostoma; species Etheostoma nigrum. The sequence goes on from CM057245.1 coordinate 29,197,628, forward strand.
GTCAGGGCCCTCATACTCTGCTTCTGACTGGCTAGTAGTCCTTACCTAGGTACTGTCAGGGCCCTCATACTCTGCTCCTGACTGGCTAGTAGTCCTTACCTAGGTACTGTCAGGGTACGTCCTTATACTCTGCTCCTGACTGGCTAGTAGTCCTTACCTAGGTACTGAGCATGTGAGACTCCCAACAAAGATGGAACAGAAGTGAGATGTATCACTCTGTAGCAAAAACAGAGCTCAACACACAGGGTGAAAAGAGGAGCTGCAGCAATGTGCGGTACAACAAAAAATATGGTGTTTGTTTAAAATTAAACCATGTAAATTTATTCTGATACAACCTCTAAATACAATTATGCACCTGAATATGAACACTTTTAAGAAATGCAAACAACCCAGAGTGTTTTCTTTTTATTCTAGCACAGAATTTGTCTCCCAGTGCTGGACCTCCAGCAATGTGAGACTAGTGATCCTCTGATTTCTCCACTGGTGCCACTAACAGGCCAAACTGTTCACTTATTCAGTGTAATATCTCAACATCTAACCAAGACTTTGTAGGCTACATACTGTATATCATGGAATCCAGACAGTGTATGTATGTAGAGCACCAGTCAAAGGTTTGGACACATTTTCCTATTCAAGTGAATGAGAGAGCACGTCCAAACCTTTGACTGGTACTGTATGCCGATGATTCCCTGACTTTTCCTCTAGCGCTACCAGCAGGTTGACATTTTTATCGTCCATCCACCACTTTGTTTCAGACTGAACAAATTCCCTTTGTCTTTATTAGGTTTCAGTTTGACGACGTTAATGTCTTTGGTTTCTGTGTTTAGTGCTCATCGTTGTGTCTCTGCAAGCTTTTATCTTTGTTGCAGTAATCAATCCCTCTCAGCTGACTTATGCAATATCAGCACTAAAAGCATCTCTATTGTGGTTTTATTTCCCAAGTGGATGTCTTCATACATACAATGTGTGTGTGTGCACACACAAAAACACACTGTATGTCTACGAATTTGCACAGAAAATTGAAATGTGTAAAAAAAAATATATGTAGGACCATTTTCATACAACACACTATAATAACAGGCATGAATAGACAAGTGGGTCATGTATCTTTGTTTGTTTAGAGGCAGAATTAAATTTAACAGCTGCCCATTCTCTCAGTGCTGTGGTATAATAATAAAGACATGTTGTTCGGAGGCCCTTTAGGGATACTTTAAGTGCCCACATATTGTATTTAAAATAATATTAAAATATGGCTGCATGTTTATAATGTTAATCCTTTTTTGTTTGCATGTTTGAAAGATAGATAGATATTTATTGATCCCAATAAAATGGGAAATTACAGTGAAATTAAAAATTAAAGTTTAAAAAAAAAATAACTCTCTGCTTCATGACACCATGACATGAACAATAATTAACAAGGTAGGGCAGTAAATCAGTTAAAAGTGATGAAAAAGCCAGTTATTAAATGGGGTTTTACGCCAAGATTTTAGAACCTACATCCTAGCTTGATAATCAGATTAAGAATAGCTGAAACTGTACAATAGGATGTCTTGTGTTGTTGGCCCTTTGTTTGTTATGCAAAAGTTTTTTTAAAAATCCAATCAGCAGCGAGCCGTCTCCCTTGCCGGACCAATCTCCACAGCACTGCACAGTAAGGTCAGGCCCCTCCATAGATGCATTCTGGGATAGAATTTCTGTAAACCAATCACAATCGTTTTGGGCCGCCCTAAGATCCGGCCGCAGCGACGGTGGCTCTGCAAAATGTTCTCAAGAAGGACCTTGTTTTGGTGGAACATTTAGACCACGCACAAGAAAACGCCACATCCAATATTAATAAAGTTAACTGTTGACACAATACAGTATCGTGAGCTATTTAAGTTAGCTGATACATGGTTAAACCTCATTATCCCTTACCAGTGTATTGCCGTGTGTACCTCGTCCAGAGAAATCCACCCCCCACCAATCGGCCCCAAAACGAGATTAAATGGTGTAAACATATTATTTGTAAATCTTTACAATCATTCCCTGAAAGAACCAAACAGGCCGGCCTTGTTGCACCATCTACATTTTCTTCAAATGATTTTCAGCGTGTAGCTCGCTAGCTTTTGTTGTTTCCTGAAGTGAGTTTTGCAAGGTGTGGGACATCCGCTTATCCGGTAAATTAGTGACAAATGTGTTCCCACTAACATAGTTTTCAGTTAAAATATAAGATGCACTTGCGGTTGCTATAGGAGCAGTTTTTTTCCCAAGTTGTACAACAATATGTGCAGATTTCATTGACTACATACGATTGTAGTGCTGGAAACGGGTATGTATGTGTCCAGAACAAACCAGGACGAGAGACCAGTTACTAAATATGGATTGAGTTCATTCACAAAGTCTGCATTTATTAAAAACACTAATTAGAAAAGGCCAACAGCGGCAGCATGGAGCTACGCAGTAGCGACTTTAGGGTTAGTGCAGTGGCACGACACACTCACTTGATATAAATAGCAAAAATGTACAGAAATAATTAATAGAGGCTGTTAATATGCCTTAGAACCCTATACACACAATAAAAGAGCAATGGGCTCCAATAGAACAAAATAGCACTGCACACTTTAAAACCCACACATTCACTGTTCACTACATGCCGGAAATAATAGAAGATTTAACACCTCAATCCACGCTAGCAGGCAATAAGGGGTCTCTAAAGCAATATCTCAGCCTATAACCAACTCAAGAATTGCACAGCAATATCAGCGATATTGCATTTTACCCGTTAATAATATTTAAAATGAAAGAAAACCAACAAACCCAACCAAGAAAGAAAACAAAATGCACAAATAAATGCCCATACCTCTAAATCAATGTGGGAAAATACAATGACAGTCAATACTGCGCCCTATAATAAAATCAAGACAATATTAGACCACTTTCCAGCATATTTTAGGACACAATGCATTTCATAAAATGGCCAGACAGTATGTCGTTTAAATAATTTAGGTTTCATTCAGACCAGCAGCCTGTTTTAATGTTGAGATGACCGATACCTAGACGGAGAAACAAAGACAACACATTGAACATCTCATAGTTAACGGTTCACAGCTTACAATCATTATCTCCGCTCCAAGTTTAAGCGCACGTTATTAAGCTGTTTAATTTAAAATGTTCAAGGTGTTAACATTTCCTGATTGCTTCGTTTCCGACCGTGGTCAGAAAACCATTGGGTGACTCGTTACCTCCAGGACCCACGTTGTAAAATGAATAACATCGGGGTTCAAATCCCGTTTCTGTGGAGACAATGAATGAAATTGGCTTGGTCAGTCGGGATTATTTCAGACACCGCATACACTGTGTACAACATGGCTCTTCAACGTTTTTTAAGCAAAGGACCCCTTAACTGAAAGAGAGACGGATCAGGGACACCCTACAACATTTATTGTTTAAAATGAAGTTGCATATTATTCTGGTCCTACAATAACTTTTAGGGCAGCCTAAAGCATTTATAGATATCTTTCTTTTTGCATATAATAGTTAGCTAGTCAAATAGCCTAATAATTATTGTCATGCTTTTATAAATCACGTTTTAATGTTAAACACAACAGTCTATCCTTTGGGATTAAATGTATCTGTGGATGGCTAGCTTAGTGACTACATTACCTCCCGACCAGTAAGCCTATCATCAGTGGGGATTTATATTTGTTAATATGTTGGAATCATGTTAAGACTTGGAAGCCCCACTCCAGTGACTCTGAGGACCCCCTAGGGGTCCAGGACCCCCTGTTGAAGACCCCTGGTGTACAAAACTTATCTTTCTTTGCATCTTTCTGCTTCTGGCACAGGAGGATGACGTCTACGTCCTTAATCTTACCTTCTAAGCTCTGATTGGTTTGAATGATTGACAACTGAGGAAACAACAAACGACTCAATGAGCACAACCCCGGAACATCTGAATCGGTGGAACGAGTTAAGACGAGTGCCGCAGTTCAGCAATTACAATGGATTTATTTCCCTTATGTTCTGACAGAATGCTAGGACTCATAGGATACATTGCCCAATTCTAAGTTTTCATCTTTTAATCTTGGGTAAAATGACAGGCGTTTGCATGTTATTGTCTGGTGAAGTATTACATACACATTCATCTTAGAAAACAGACAGAAAAGCCAAGGAACATTTTCTCTTTTGAGAGTGACAGATGGAAGAGATAACCCATGGAGGAAGAGAAGCTCCTGGAACTGAAGCTAGCAATGAGAGGGGGTGGGGGTCTACATAAGTTTCTCGAACAAAGAAAGCAACCCCTGCCACCTTGATTCCATTTCCTGTTGTCTAATAAAATCAGGGTTGACCCCGGCTAGTCCCTTGTTAATGGTTATCATCTCCAACTCCTCCTTCTCCTTTCCCCCTCCATCCCTACCCCCACAGTCAACACACATAAACCCCCCCCCCCCCACACCCACCATCCTCATATACAGCTGCCTAGAGGGACGGGCCCTGATATTTACACAAAGACAAGGAGACGCTGCTCGCCTGCTGCGCCACAAGCACTCTCAAAGGAAAACCATGGTACACCAGCGACGAGACTTTAAAAACGGATGTGAGGTTACCGCACTCCCATATTTACAGCCGGTTATGGGACACAGAGGAAGGCTTAGGAGAAATTACTATCTCCCTACACGCCATCCTCTGTCTTAGATTGGAGCAAATCACCCCCAAGTGTGCAATATTCTGGCTTTACTGAAAGCAGGATGTGCCTCTTTCAAAAGGGACCGTAATCAAAGGGTAACAGGTCCACAAAGATAAAAGTGTAATGGTTTAACCAACATCAGTTTCCGTTCTTTAAGTAAAGACTGTAAAGATTCTTCCTACATGATTTGGATAATTGTGGTACTTTAATAAAGTAATAAAAAAACAGCTTTGCAGATGCAGAACTAAACTGATACCAACATTTCGGTCCCTCTGGACCTTCATCAAGTGTATTTCCATTGCTTGAGGAAGGTCCAGAGGGACCGAAACATTAGTTTTCTTTAACCCTTGTGTTTTCTTCCTGTCAAAATTGAAAATCAACACTTTTGTTGATGCTTTTCATTGATGTTTTTAACTTTTTCTTACATTCTTGTCCCTTTTTTCAACACTTTTGATGCTTTTTTTTCAATGTTTGTCACTTTTTTTGACATTTTCAACACTAACACTAACTTATTACTTAACTTATTAACTTTAGCTTTACAGTTATTTTCGAAATTTATGGTCAATAAACCTCATTTATAAGAAATTATACCTAATGTTTTGAGTTAGAAAAGCAGAAATTAGGAATTATTTAGACTAAAATTAAAGGAAAGTATGTTGATGGATAATCCCAGACTGGAATATGTCAACTTTTTCTCAATACTATGTCAAAACCACTTAATTTTATTTTTTCAAATGCTATAAAATTGAATAAGACGCCCCAAAATTAATGAAAGTAGAGATTTGTACTTGCCAAAGAGCGTTGTGTGGAATCAATCATGTTATTTTGGGGAATTAAAAAGAACATTGATATAGGAAAACTGGTCAATTTGACCCGAGGACAACATGAGGGTTAATCAACAGTGATGCAAAAGCAAGAGCAGAGTGCAGAATTTTCCTTTTCTCTAAGTCTGTGATAGTTTTCCAAGACATCTGGACAGAAGAATTGTTGTGCGAATTAAATTCTTGGAAGACAACACCATTGCAGCTTCAAAACTGTTACTATGTGGGACTGAGACAGAAGCTAAACTGGGACAAAATCTAGCAAAGCAGGCAGACAGTGTGTACTATGTTATAAAGAGAAACCACTTCACCCTTAAATGCACAGGTTTTTGTTTTTTCGAGCAGGCCTACATACCACGAGTCTGTAGCGACCACGCACTTATAGACTGCAAAAAGCCACATTTGAAATATTTGAAGTTGAAGTACAGGACTTCAGTACGAGGCTACTCGGCGCAAAGTGGCGTAAATGAGGTCTCGCTGAAGTTACGATGCCCTTCTGTTTTTGTACCGGGATGAAATGTACTCACATAAGCAAAAGCTCCTGCTCTCTTTCACTTCTCAGCTGATTAAAAGACACTGATCAGGTAAGATAACGTTACATGTGCTGTGTAAAGGAGCTAAGCTAACTCGCTAGCTAGCGAGCAAGCCGATCATCAAGCAAGGTGACTCTAATTGTGCGAGAACAGAAATGTAGTTGTAGTATACTGAGTAGTTTAACAACAAAACTAAGCGATGCTACGACAAACAGACTATCTTTTTATTTATTTGATTATTTTTGGGGCATTTTAGGCTTTTATTGAAAGGTAAGAGAGGGGGTATGACATACAGCAAAGCGCCGCAGGTTGGAGTCCAACCAAATGGGGGCACACGCTCTACCAGGTGAGCTTTCCAAGTGCCCCAAGTAACAATTTGCATTTGCAAAATGCATTTCTGTATTAAAATTAGTTTTGGGGCATTTTATGAGACAGCTGAAGATGTGAAAGGGGAGACAGAGGGGGTCGGAGTCAAACCTGCGGCCGCCTTGACGAGGCAACCTGATCTCACCGAATTCCGTGAAATGAACACAGCCCCGAAACTCAAAATCTGTGGCGGTTTCACGGAAAAAAAACTCTGCCACCCCCCCAACCAACCTCCTTACGCGGATTTTCTGGCTTTCATACTACTCGCTACCATAGTCGCTCATCTTCTCATTGACTTTACATTGACATCGTTTTTTGTGGCGGCCACACAGACTTTTCACGCATGGCGTGCCACCACAACGTAATGCGGTTCGTGATCATTTCACGGAAATTTTGTGAGACCAGGCTGGACAAGGTCTGAACCTGTGGCCACTGGAACAAGGTCTGAACCTGTGGCCACTGGAACAAGGTCTGAACCTGTGGCCACTGGAACAAGGTCTGAACCTGTGGCCACTGGAACAAGGTCTGAACCTGTGGCCACTGGAACAAGGTCTGAACCTGTGGCCACTGGAACAAGGTCTGAGCTTTTGCACATGGTGCGCCATTCTACCAGGTGAGCTATCCAGGTGCCCCAACAAACAGACTGCCTTGACTTGCATAATTTTCTTTTAAATTGAGAAACATTATATTTGAAATACATGGCTCAATTCAAACCGAATCAAAATAATATTTGCCTCTATTGTTCACTACCGTATACATATTTTTTTCTCAGAAATAAGGTCCCATGGCGTCCACCGGAAAGGAAGTTCTTTGCAATATCTATGTGTTCATTTTGTAAATGTGCATGTTTACTGAATGTGCAGTGCATTGACACAGTTGGTACATGTACTGTATCTAGAACCCATTTTTCAGAGTTTTTTTTCTCAGAGTGGATAAGACACCTGTGAGACTCTCTGTGGCTTTCTCCGACGGCAGCAGCTCAGCAGATGTGCTTTGTTCAGCAGACAGACTAATTCTGTGGACATGAAGGGACGACTCAGTCTCTCGAGCTCAGGCGGAGACCTGCAGCTCGATCCACATGATACAATCTGTTCAGATTAAAGACGGGAGCATTGTGTGGGAGTACAGTTGCTTTTCTTTTTAGACAAGTTACTGAAGCATTCATAATGAGGCATATGTTGTGTATGTGTTTAGACAAACATGCAATTTTTCTACATTTGCAGCGAAGGCAGGCAGGCAGGCAGGCAGGTGCATGTGCTTCTTGTGGAAGACGCATGGCTCTGACTGGCTGAGTCAGCACAACCCTCTGACAGATACTTGATAGTTGTCTGGCAGATAATATATAGATACACACATGTACAGTATATGCAGACAAAGCCGTGTTCAGCAAAATAAAGCAATGATACATGCAACTACTGCACTCAGAATAAACACATTTTGGATTAGGCATAAAAGCATGCACATGCACACAGAGGCAGTAAAAGGATGCTCATCGCTCAAAGCTATATCAAAGGTCACGAAGAAGTAATGAAGTAAAAAGTTCAAGGGGAAAGACGGTGAGAGGTGGAACATAGGCAGCGAGAGAGATGTATTGTTATGTGAAGCGCTGAGAGGAGCTTGTTATCAGAGATAGACAGATATGTGGCAAAAAGTAGGAAAGAGTCAGAGAGATGCTAGCGAAGAGATGTGAAGGATTTCCAGAGCAAATGACAGGAGAAGGTCGGAGAAAGAACAAAGAAGAGGACAAAGAGAATTTGTCTGAGCACAGATGGAGAGTATGAACCCATCAAAGGTCAGCTGATGTGATGTAATATGTCGGAAGGAAAAAAGTCTCTTATGCCCTTCAATCATCTGTCCCATCCCTCCATCCCTCCTGCCTGGCACTGCCAATGCTTTAACGCCATCCATCCTCTTGGCACTCACACAAACATATTTTGTGTGTGATGAGAGCCATTCATTAAAGGACGAGGGCTTTCATATGCAGCGCCGCTACCTTGCAATCACCTCCGCGGCATCCCAATTACCTCCGGTCTAATTGATGTTAGATTTATTAAAGTTAATGAGCCAAATGGCCATCTGTTGAGCAGCCGAAGCAGCACAGGGGACAATCCGCAACGAGGGCAGAAGATGCATAACAAAAAGGCTGCAAGGGCAGATCTGGCTTGCACGGCAGGAGAAAAAAAAAAAAACTGAGTGGTGAGACAAAGAGATTCAATGCCAGCTCCTTTCTGTCCTTCCATCCTTCCTTCCTTCTATCCTTCCATCCTTCCTTCCTTCCCTGAAATCAAAGACCAGCTCTCACATCACTGTGTTTTTTCCACTCTCCCATACGTCTTGCATCCTTTTTATGGCGTTCATATTTCAACTATATAGCTCTATATATGGCGGGTATATATATATGGCATGTGATTAACGGCCCTCTACCGGCTCTATGGGTCCAATAAATTATAAACATATATTTTACAGACTTATATACTTCTCGGAGCCGGAGATGAAATTTTAATTTCAGACAGAAGATTCGCTGCTGTATGTGTGTGTATGTGTGTGTGTGTGTGTGTGTGTGTGTATATATAGTTATCTCTCAGGCCTGGCAGTGGACTCTTGAGGCTGCTTCTGTTAACGCCTTTTGTTGTGTTTTCATCCTCGAGTGGCTTTTTAAAAGTCTTCCGAGACTCTGGAGGGCACAAATCGAACACTATGTGCTCGCGTTTGTTTTTGTTTCAGTGTATATTTGTTCGATATACTGTATGTGTTTCAATAAACAGAGTCCTCGCTCTCAGAGCAAGAAGTTTATTGTGTGTATGCCTGTGCAAACTGCTGCCTGGAGGAGCGACTACACTATTTAGATACCGTTATTAATCCTTGTCAAGAGCAAGCATATGAAAATCTGTATGACAGGTGTGTGTGTTGCCACAGATTATCCATTTTGTCATATTTATCTACCAGCCAAATATGGCAGCTATACCTCTTCGCCGCCCTCTCTATCCAAAACATCTGGGCTGAGAACCTGCGGTAGTTATAAATTATCGCCTGCTGCAGTTATTTTTCCCTCAAGCACGTTGATCCCATATTGTCCAAGTCCCAAGGTTAAAAAGTTAAAGAAAGTGGGAATGGAAAATTTGGTGTGACAGAGATATTTTGTCATGTCATTTCAAGCTCCCGAGTGTGTAATTATGTCTAAAGGAGACAGTTTGGGCTCCGTGAATTTTCTACTACAGGGAAAATGTGGGGAGCAAATGGGCTCGATAAGTAAATATCCTCCCAAGAGGTCGATATCAATCCTCATAGCTGCCTCAAAGACACATAGGACTTTACAGTAACACACCTAAAAGCGGTTTATGTGCACATGAAATACTTTTATTTGTTTCTTCTTTCATTGGGATGAATCAAATATATAGAATGTATAATGACTTGAGGTCTGACACATCTGTTATTTCCAAGCTTTCCCCGCTAGCTCTAGCTCCCATTCTGTGTTCACATTCAGATGACTATTTCTCCCTTGCCAGGGTTAAAAAAAATAAATGAAACGCCCACGTCAAAATGGCCATTTCTGTATAATTAGGGCTGTTTTCTCAATCTAGAATGTTTAAAGAAAAATCTAGGGCTCATTCATTTTTCGTTTCTAAGTTTAAAAACAGCCTCTGAGAATGGGCAATGTAGATAGTTAGATGGTACAAACAGGCAGGGCTGTAGTCAAGATTACCTTAGTCGAAGACCAGGACTAGTCGAGTCCGAGACAAGACCGAGTCCAGGACAGAAAACAGGTCTTATGCCTGACAGTATCAAGACAATCATTTTGGGTTTCACTTTCCCTCCAATATTATTATCAACATAATAAAGACACCTGGACTCGGTCCAGACCAAAAGCCATATTGGGCCAGACCAGTGGCCGAGACCGAGACAAGTCCGAGACCATAGAAAAATGGTCTTGAGTCTGGACTCGAGTTCAAGACCGGACTCGAGTACTACAGCCCTGCAAACAGCTAAGGTCCAAATGTGATCCTCTTATTCAAGGTACAACAATGTCCCTTTGAGGGTACCACCCCAGTGACAAGCTTTGGTTCCTTAAAGGTCCTGCTTTGTACTTTTTTTTTTGACAGTGTAGGGCTCATTCATTTTTCGTTTCTAAGTTTAAAAAAAGCCTCTGGGAATGGGCAATGTAACATGATGGGCATGCAACCGTTCTATCTCTACTCTCTTCAAATCCACCAAACTACTTTGACAAAAACATTCAATCATTCATTCACATGGGAGTTGCTGGTCTACAGCTGCTTTGATTGGTTAGTTATAGTGTTATTTTGGTGTTCAAAGGGTCCAAAGTCATGCCGACTGCCATCTACTGTAGCTAACATTGACTATGGAGAAGTAGTTCATAGAACCACACTGTAAAAAAAAATATAGGAGCTATCCCATTAGGCTAACACCATGCTCAATTTGCTAAATGTCTCATCAGTGCTGACTACACTGCTCCAAATGAAGCAAGGGTTGAAGTCTTTGGTAAGACAAGACTTGATTGTAAAAATACTATTGTCCAGTAAGTGCTCACCTTACAGTAGATAGCTTACTAACTGCCAGTTAGCATGGCAGGCTGGTGGGTCCTAGCATGTTCCATTTACCAGCTAGCTCGCCATCTTACAAACAAGTTCTGCAAATAATCACATTTCAAGCATCAATCATCAACTTAACAGAAATGAAGTTGGCAGGCCACTTTCTTGTGTAATCAGAGAGCAAGATTAATGATTCTTCTATGAAACTGACACAGTCAAACCACCTTGCATTTACAAAAGTAATGCAAACTTAGAGTTGGCCAACATTTACTAGAGAGCAGTTGAGTATTGAGTTATTTTTTTCTGTAAGTTAGCTTGAGTTTATCAGCAGCAACATTGAGTTACGTGCTAGTTGAGTATATTTACTAGGCCAGTGGCAGCACCCACTAGGGGGCCTAGTCATAGACAGTTAAAGAAGTGGACCAACAGATCCCCTTGTTCTGGACGGAGACCAGTGAAGGAAAATAGAAGCACTTTTCCGGTGATGGCTGAGCGGTACTGCGCAGCCTCCAACTCAGCATGATAACAAAAGTTGTAAGTCTTCTGGTAGCTGTGCCAAGAGAAATCTCAATCATTCCCAATCAGCAGAGAGGGAGAGCGTAGGTATACAGTATGTTAGGAGATAACATAGACACAGGCTAATTACTGCTAACTAACATGCTAGTTAACAATAATAATAAACCTAAACAGCTAATGGAGTCCAAACGGTCAGCCAGCTTCTCCTGACAATACGGTGATTTGTCGACTATGCATTGGGAAGTTGCGTGGTTATGATGCAATCGTTAGCCTATTTTTATAAAAACGTCTGCTACGGACCCATAACGTGAGCTACAAGCTAACGGAACCTTTTATACATTGTTGTGTTCCTTTAGAAATAAACAACGGACAAATAGAGTCTTTAAACGCTTCAGATGTAAAGTTATTCATTGTCAAGTGGCGCCAAAATGAATGGCAGTCAATGGGATGCTAACTGCAGGTGATGGCTTCGTAGCTTTAAAATGGCGCCATGGGAGCTACGCTTAGAGAGGAGAGGCTGACCCCCTTTGGCGTAGTAGCTATGATGAAGTGGTAGGTCCGGGTGGTGGATGGGTCAAACCGAAGTCTTGCTGCAAGACTGCAAGTCTGATTTTAACACAAACCATGTCCTTTTCTAAACCGAACTAAGTAGTTTTTGTGCCTAAACATCATCAAACAGCAACCGTGCTGCAATGTAAAGCGGTGTTTAAAATCGCGACCCTTACTTCAAAACCGCAAATGCACATACTCTAGTTTAGATATGAGGTTATATTTCCCCCAATGGGTGGTATTTTATGAAACGCTCGTATTAGAGGGTAGGGAACAAATGACTCGTATGGTTGTATGGTTTGGAGGACTTGTATTGTTTTTTAATGATTATTATTTAGTTCTTTTTAACCTCAAAATGTATTATTGTTACAGTTATGTTTCAGCCACAACTAAAACAACGGGCTGCAAAGGTTATGGAATAGATGAATTGTTGTTCTTAGACAGGAAGAGACAGCCAAGCTTAGGTGTCAAAGTCATATATTACCCTTTACTTTTCGTCACGCTACATAAATGTCACACTGCTTCCTGCATTGGGACAAAATTAAGTCCATCAATTGTGTCCTGCAGATTAGGCTAGTCTGCATTGGGCTTTTCCAGCATGAAATGAGCAATAATGACATATTTTGCATGGTTTCTGACCTCAATAAGATACAGAAAATGAATAATATCTAATACATATTAATGGAATATAATTTAAGGCAATCACTATTTGAGAACATTTCAGTTGTCTTATTTTAGGCTGAACTTGCTTCTATTTCACATATTCAGAATACATTGTTGCTAGATTGTGGTTCCTTTGTGTGTTCCCGTGTTGTTCATGTGTGTGTTCACTGGAGCTGAGATGTGATGCAATGTCCTTCACCTCTGAACCGGTACTGTAGTGAGCAGCAGTTCTGTGGTGGGGGGTGATTATCTGCCCCGAGGCATTTTGTACAGAGAGTCTCCCATGTGACAGCCAACCCCCATTTGATCCATGTGAAAAATACAGGCACCACTGCAACAGTAATATCTTTATTGCTGCATCATATTTCATTCAACCAGTGAAACAACCTCCCAGTAAAATGCGTTCTCTTGTTTCTAGTGCAGCTAGTTTTAGGAAAATGCGTGTGTCTTAACCTGCATTGTATCGGCCAGCTGGGGGCAACTCCTCTGGTTGCAAAAATAAGTCCGTTTTCATGGAAGTATATGAGAAAATGACCCTACTTATTTTATTACCTTAGTAGTTCCAACTTTTCTTTAACATAGCGTGATATTGATTTTGTAAATCATGGTCCTATTTATTTTAAAATAGACAATATTAAATTATAGAAGATGCTTTGGGGCATGGCATGATATTGACACCAAGTCAGTGTCCTCAGGTTCTCAGTCAGATCCACCACTTGCTCCACCTCAGCTCCACCCTCTCATACAAATATGATCATTATATTTTTAAAAAAAAGTAGACGACCGACCGGCTACATTTCCAAACCCATGGGTGACATCACAGTGGCTACATCCAGTCTATGGTTTTAAGGAAGAGTCTTAAAAGTTGAATATACTTGAAGTGTGCAGATTATGAGGTTTAATTTGATAATGTCTAGGCTCAGATGGACTTCAGTCCAATTTGCCCCTTTGAGACAATCAGGAAAATGCAGTGGATCTATTTTGATAACAAAAGGACAGTATAGGACAATTCCAGCCTTTAATGTTGTAGCCATTTCATTAAAAGTATTGCATTTTGGAAGACAATGATAAACAACCTGTCATTGGAGGACTTGAAATAATCAGGTCAGAAAACAAACTTAGTTTACCTTTACTCCAATTCACTCTACACTGAAGGGAAACAGGAACATGTCCCTGCCCACCTAGCCACCCAGACGCCAGCCTTTATTGTTCAAAGAGTGGAGGGGTCATTGCTTTATGGAGGGCGACATGGGGACGCCGTCTACCCCAGCTGGGCCTAATGATAACCATGTGAGCACTTGAAAGTTATTCTACTCGTCTTTAACCGGCACAAATCATTCCCTACTGTAGTTCCACGCTATAAATTGTGGTCGGAGGTATACAGACAGAGAGAGGCAATTTCCCTGAAATCCTCCCCTAATGTGGGGCAAAGCCACGGTGGACGCCACAGGGATGAGATCTCAGTCTCATCACCTTTGAACTTGTGTTTGGGTAAGAAAATAAAAAGGGAAAATGAAGATAAATTGAACTGTGAAGAGGACACGGGAGAGAGAACATGTGGAAGCAAAGATAGAAAGAAGAAGGAAAATTAGAATGATTGAGGGGAGTGACAGGGGGATGCTGCAGATGAGAGAGGCAGAGGAGGAGGAAGAGAGAGAGGCAGCCGATCAAATTTTATGGTTGACTTATCCCTTTCACAGCCCCTTGAAATAGCCAAACAATTTACAATCATCCAACGCATTAACCTTTCACGAGCCAGAGGGACTCATTGTCCATGATGCTGCGATGAGGAGCTTTGCATGCCTGATGAAAATGTTGCAGGGGAATAACTCATTCAGCAGGCAAAACAATGAAATTGAGAGGAAAAGAAGGTGTAGGAAAGGTTGCGGGGTAGATTAGCCCGAGGAGGAGAAGCACACGGGAGGCGTGTTTGAAGACGGACAAGGAGTAATGCTTTTTGGGTCTTTTGTTAGGGGTGGCAGATTAGCTCGTGACTCAGGGTGAGGGATAGCAGGGAGGCTTCGCAGCGGCTCCGTTGCCCTCCACGGTCCATACTTAACGATTTTTTCAGGTAAAAGGGGGAGGAGGTGGGAAATAAGTCTCGGGCTACAGTGGAAGAAGGGGCGAGGTGGGGAAGCGTTAAGAGCAAAAGAAGCAGGCTGGATTCTCATCTCGTAGCGGGGAGCCAATGTTCATGCTATTTACTGCATGAAAGCCTCCCGTATCTCCATCAATCCCACAAGCCGGGAAACAGAAAGTGTGCCTGAAGGGCCAAGTGTATGTGCTGGTGTGTGCAAAAAAAGAAAGAATGTAAGGAGGAAGGAAGAAGGGAAGGCAAGCAAAGCATAGGTGAAAGAGGGGCAGTTGCAATAGTAGAGAAAGAAAGAAAAGTGGTATGAAGTGTGAGCATTAGCCACTAATGTTACAGCTTTCAGGCTTGAGCATGTTAGCATCTGGGTGCTAACGCTAATCAAACATACACAATTTTTAAACTTCCATATAGTTTAACCATTTGCCATATCTCCATCAATCTCCTACACAAGCCGGGAAACAGAAAGCTGGGACGAGTGTGTGTGTGTGTGTATGTTGATTTACATTTTGCGCCGGAAGTGACTGTACTTCCCCAGAAATCGCCCCTTTAAATCATTTGTTCAAGCTGCAATTATGACTTATATTTCGGTTTGTAAGGGCGGCGCCCTCTACTGGCTGTAGTAACGAGGACGTGAAGCGCCAAAGGAGGAAGGTTCGTGTGATGGACGTCACCCGGGGAGACCGGGGTTTGCGTCCCGTTTGAAAATGAAATTTAAAGATTATTTTTTTTACTTTATGAAACAAACTGAGCTGGATGCCAATCAATGTCAGTGAAGTGAAGTAACATCTGATTTGAACCCAAACCGCAATCTTTTTTTAAGCTTAACAAAAGTAGTTTTGGTGCCTATACATAACCAAACTGCGACTTTTTCACAACATTAACGAGTTTAAAACAGCGACCATTACCATTACGACCATTATGGTATGAAGGACTTGTTGCATTGACGTATTCCATGACTTTGTGGTAATGTCTGAAGTTCTACAATGTACTTGGTAACCTTGTTTCAAGCCATTCTAGCGTGGTATAGAAAGCCTGCAGGAAGACTCAGCTCCATTTGGGCCAGTTCTCATTAATACTCAACGAGCTAAGCTGCTTGACTCTGATTGGCTAACAGCTAGCCAATGAGAGCCTGGCTATCAGCATCCTTTACCCAGCGCAACTGGGCGAGCTCATGAATAGTAATGAGCTCAAGCAACATGACTGACCAGCTGTTGTAATTGGTCTGATTTCTCCTCTTATGTCTTTACAGTGGCTAGAGCTGACAGAGGAGGTAGCAGTTCATCTTCACATTCACCACATAGCGCACACACACACACACACACACACACACAGACACACATATGGACCATCATATTTCAAAAAATGCAAGTAATATACGGTTTTGTGGCAGGGCACCTTTAACACTTGATAGCTTTGGTTATGTTCAGAAGAGTGTGTCGTCTGCCGACTTTCCCCTGCAGAAGCCCGAGTGAAGATAATGACCTCTTCTGAAGAGTCCATCATGTTTTTTAATCCTCTGTGTCCTCCTTGGCTACTAGCAGCTGTGTGAAGGAGGGGTAAGGGTGGTGCGCAATCACGGAAGGCTTGTATCAGTGTTGTCTAGAATTCCTCATGGGGGCGACAGAAACTATGCACAATATAGCTTTAAAATGTATTATTTCAATTTGTCATTGTGTATGTAGGATATAACTGTTCCATTAGCGTTCAGTTGTATTTTCTACAAGTTCCATGAAAGTCTAAATGGTGTTTCAAAGACTTTTCAGACCTACAGTATTTTAGCACGTGGATACAGAATTCAAATGTTGGTAGAAAAACACTGTCACTGTCATTATCGGGGGTTTTTGTGGCATAAAAGCAGTGACATTTTGGTCATGATTTTTTATTTTAGCTGGGTACAGAGCCTTGAGAGCTGCCGGTTGTTTGTGAGTGAGCGTTGAAAGGCATAAAGGCACTGTGTTTTATGACCAAAACATCCACCCCAACCTCCTCCCTACGCGGTCCACAGCATCTTCATACAGCAGCAGTCCATGTGGTGCATACAGCAAAAATATCTGAGGAATACATACAAGCTACATTGCTTTACTTTTGGTAGCTTGACTGATTATGGGGACGATAGAGACCAAGTTGTAAGACTGTTGACTGTGATTGTTGTTTGTTTAGTTGGCTGTGTGTCTTGTCACGAGTCCACTTGGATCCACTTGGGTAAATGAACATACTGAAGCAGACCCGAGACTCACAGCACAGAAAAATGCACCGCATATTTTGTCAATTCCTCCTATGTAGAACCATAAGAGACATTTCACAGATTAGAAGGTGGAAATGTCCATCTGTAAGTACATTAGACACATTGAGGATGAGGAAATGAAAGTTCCTGAACTCTAATCTGTTAGCGGTAACAGCCAACTTATTAGACTTCAGATACGCTAATTATTAGGCCAGATACAATTACAGTCTCAGAGACAAATTGAGAGAAAGACGAGGGGTGGGGGGGGGGATGGATTGATAACCGAGAGGGAAAAAGAGAGAGACAGAGATCTGGAGAGAGACAGAGCAGCTGCATACAAATGACCCCCTTTAGCTAATTAGCAGCGCAGCTTAGAGCCCTGTGAGAGTTGGCCCCTTATATGCTGCTGCTGCAGCTGCACAGTGGCCCCGTAGGTGGAGAGATCGAGCCCGTGGCCACAAGGGCTCATAAGCAATGTGTGTCATCGCCGAATACCATCATTCATAGAACAAAGAAGGCACACGGGTCAGAGGCACCGCTGCACACTCTTCTTCCTCCTCTTTTTCCTGTCCTTCACTTATTTTTCCATGAACCCCTTCCTCCTCCTCCTCCTCCTCCTCCCCTTTTCTTTATCTCTTCTCCCCCTCTTCCTATCTCTTCCCATGTTCTTTATAGCCGTCCTGTTCCTTTGTGTGTGAGTCAATTAGCCAGCCCCTTTAGTTTTGATTTATAGACCGCGGACCTCCTATGGCCTAATGGATTGCTGGGATTTAATATGCAATGCTTATGTGTGTGTGTGTCTGATAAATTAAAGAGCAGGAGACACAATGGAGGTCACAGAGGTACCTTTCTCTACACCGACGGCGTTTGAATCGACGCCTCTCCGGCCCCCCAATTTCCATCCCTCACTTGAAAGAAATGGTCAATTTGTAACGTCGCCATAACGGATGATGACCGATAATAAAGTGACTGCTGTGCTCGTTTGGATGACGTCTCTCAAAATCATTTGCCACGTGAACATAATTAGGCCTTTCATAACGATTGGGACCAGCGATTGTTATTGTCTGAACAAAAGGCATTACCGGATGCAGAGCGACGCGTTCGGAGCAGATTTATCAGCACCTTTTTGCTTCTTTTTTTTATCCTTTTGTTGACTTAGGCCAACAACACGGAGATTAGAGACTCATCCCATCTCGGGGGGGGAGGTCAGGAAAGGAGCGAGCATGCATCACCATCATCAACCTCCTCATCACCATCAGACTTTTGTAACACACACACACTATGACCAGAGGCTATTTACACCAATCCATACTCAAGAGGCCTCGTACTGGTGGTTTACGGGGTTAGGGGCCCTGCGGTCTACATCAGAAAACATCTGGGCCTGTCTGCGCCCTGCTAAACACACAAACACACACACACACACACACACACACACACACACACACACACACACACACACACACGCCTTTTGTTGGAGCGTGAGGACACTAGTCAGTAACATGTCCACGTACAGTATGTCTTAACTTCAGCTGGCTCCCAGATTGTGTATTGTAATGCGTGAGTATAGTCCATTTAGTCTTGTTTACACGGGAATATCCAGTAATCTAAAGAACAATGTGAGGTTTTGACACTTTTTTTCATGACACAGACAGAGACAGACAGACATGCACACATCATGGTCAGGTGACAAGTTTCATCTCCAAGATATCAACATTTCAGGAACTATCTATGCAAAAAAAAAACATAACGAGGACGGTTTCTAATGTCTCGGGGTGAATAAATCTTTGACGAATCTTGCCATTAAATGACTTAAAAATTATTCCTGTGGATTCTGAATTTGAGCTAGATCGATTTATTTGTTTCCCTTAGCTATGTGATTTCTTCACGGCTTCTTCTGATCCCTCAAACTCCGCAAGAAAGAACTGATAGAATCACACCTGTCTCCTCTGTTTTTAAATCAACATAATAGGCAAAGTAGGTGCAGTAGCGCAACACATGTATGAACAGTTATATTTGGATTTCTTATATTATCTAAACAATTTTTGTGCTAATTAAAGCAAGATTACAATTGTTTAACCCAAAAGATTCTGGTTATGTTAAGAGAAAGATCATCATGATTAATCATTAAGTAATAAAAATTATCAAACCAAACCACAATCGTTCCCTGACCTCACCCGAGGTGTTTTTGTAGCGTAAACCCAGTGTTTCTAAGCTTTTTATTGCTTGTGACCTCTCATGATAGGTTGCATGTCTGCGGTGTCAGCAGTTCAATCAAATAGTGATTTTCTACACTCAGGAGAAATGTCAGACAACTGAATTCAGAAATCTGATTTTTCTTCTTCTTATAGCCTACCTGGGTGATGATATCGCACCCCCTGGTCCGAAAACATTGGTTTAGACCTAACACATGTCGATGTTTGAACCTTTCACTCTGTACCTCTGGCGTTCACCCTAAATAAGTCCCGACTTGAAAAAAAAAAACAGTGAAGAAAATACATGCAGAGATGACATGTCCTCCAAACCATATTTATTACATATATACACATACTGTATCTTTTTATGAGGCAGGGATTACATAATGTAAGAGCATCATTTTTATTTTTAAAGATTAAAGATTCTTTTAGTTTTATAGGATAGCCTAAGGCATGAAAGGGGAGAAAGAGAGAGAGAGAGAGAGAGAGGGGGGGGGGGGGTGACATGCCGAAAATCGGCCGCAGGTTGGAGTCAAACCCGCGGCTGCTGTGATGAGAGGTTAACTCCCAGGTGAGCCACCCAGGCTCCCCCCTTATTCTAATGACTTTGGTAACCCTCTAGTCCAGGGGTCTTCAACGATTTTAAGCCAGGGACCCCTTAACTGTATAGGAGCAACAGAGCAGGGACCCCCCCTACTACATATATTGTATAAAATGAAGTTGCAGATTAAACTGGACCTACAATAAAGTGTGGGGTGGCCTAAAGCCTTAATACATAACGTTTTAGTGCATTATACTAAGCTATTAAAATAAAATCTGTTGGCAAGATTTTATAAATGATCTTAATAATATATTAAGTAATATTAAACACACATGTGGCACAGTGAATCCTTAGGATGAAGTGTATCTGTGGATGGCTACCTTTGTGAATACATTACCTACTATATAGACCAATTAGCCCCCCCCTCCCAAAAAAATAGGCCAATTGTATTTCCAGATTTGTATATTATATTTGCTAATAATATGTATAACTTTTTTTTTTTAATTAACTAAAATTTGGAGGCCCCCCTGCAGTAACTCTGAGGACCCTATAGGGGTCCCGGACCCCCTGTTGAAGATCTTTGCTCTAGTCTGAAGTCCATTTCTGGGATAAATACGCTGCGAGCTAACAAAACATGTAACCACCGCTAACTTGTGTTTCCATTTTTCTACTAATGAATTGTGCTGTTTTGTCTTCTTTTCTTTTTGTTTCTTCTTATTTATATAAACTAAATGTTACTATCCTGTAACTCCAACCTGCCTATTGGACTGCAGATGGAAATTAGCCCCTGGGCTACAATCTGGCACATTTAGCGTTGTGCTTCCTTATCAGTGTGCATTGCCCTGAATTAATAAAATAAATAAATTAAATTGAATTAAATTAAAGATGCCAGATGCCTTTTAAAAGTTTAACGGCACGTGGTACCTGTTAGGGATGTTATTTTTATTTATTTTTATTTACATTTACATTTAGCATACATTTTAGAATATTATTTAAGCAGTTGCAAATTTTTTTTACCCATCCTGTACATATTCAAATATTTGTTCTTTTATTTTATTTTATTCATATTATTATTTTATGTATATTGTATGTATGTATATTTTTCCTAGTATTTCATTTATATTTATATTCTGTGCTTTGTGACTGTGTTTTGCTGCTGTAACACTGGAATTTCCCTTTTTCTTGGGATCAATAAACATCTATCTATCTATCTATCTATCTATCTATCTATCTATCTAAGGTGCCAACCAAAAACCAGTTCAGGTCTGTCTGGGGCCCGGTGTCATTCCCCATCTGGCTTCTCTCTTTCTAATAAAAGGCATCGAAGACATCCTAAAAATAATAATCAATGACATCGTCAAAGACACCAGTTCTGAGGGGTGAAATTAAAAGAGGTCTCTTAATTGCACAATTTAGTAATTTAACCCTTGTGTTGTCTTCCATTCGACCATGCATCATCCTACCAGGTCAAAACTGAAAATCAACACTTTTTATGGCGTCTTTGTCTCTTTTTTGAACATTTAGGCGTTTTTTTTTCAATGCTCTGATGCTTTTTCTTTTACATTCAGTATAACGCTTATTTTCACTACTGTGTATGAATAATATATGAAGCTTATAAAGTTTTACACTTATTTTTGGAATTCATGGTCAATAAACATCCTTTTTAGGAAATTCTACCTAATT
The DNA here is from genome assembly GCA_029931835.1 of Etheostoma nigrum. Classification (NCBI taxonomy): domain Eukaryota; kingdom Metazoa; phylum Chordata; class Actinopteri; order Perciformes; family Percidae; genus Etheostoma; species Etheostoma nigrum. The sequence continues at coordinate 29,219,021 of CM057245.1, forward strand.
CTTCAGTTAAAAAAAACAGGAATTATGAATTATTTAGACTAATATTAAAGGAAGGATAATCAAAGAAGGGTATATGTCAAAGCTCAGTTTCGAAACATTTCAATTTTTTTTATTTTAAAATTTAACAAAACCCCCAAAATGGTGAATGAAAGTAGAGATCCGATCTTTTGTTGTACTTGCAATGCGCGTTGTATGGAATCATCCATGTTGTTTTTGATCAAAATTAGGGATTAAAATTTAGAAAACCGGTCACTGTTGACCCAAAGACAACATAGGGTTAAGTTTACCATGTGTACTTTTGGGATATTGGAATGCTATGTTGTCTTTTTCTTTTTTTCTGCACCTCCAGTGTCAGGGCAGCGGTCCAAACAAATGGAGAACATCAACATGGAGTTATAAGAGATTCCCGCGTGTCAAGAAGAAATTATAGCTGCTGTGTGATCATGTAAAATGATTCCTCATTTCCAGGATGACTACCATGACTCACAGAAACTCAAGGTCTCCAAGACCTATTTTAATGAGTAGTAGAAGCTTTAAAACTGCTGAGCACATACACAATGATTTTATATCAACTTCATCCATCCATCCATCTTCATCCGCTTATCCGGTATCGGGTCGTGGGGGCAGCAGCTCCAGTAGGGGACCCCAAACTTTCCTTTCCCGAGCCACATCAACCAGCTCCGACTGGGGGATCCCGAGGCGTTCCCAGGCCAGGTTGGAGATATAATCCCTCCACCTAGTCCTGGGTCTTCCCCGGGGCCTCCTCCCAGCTGGACGTGCCTCCACCTAGTCCTGGGTCTTCCCCGAGGCCTCCTCCCAGCTGGACGTCCCTCCACCTAGTCCTGGGTCTTCCCCGAGGCCTCCTCCCAGCTGGACGTCCCTCCACCTAGTCCTGGGTCTTCCCCGGGGCCTCCTCCGAGCTGGACGTGCCTCCACCTAGTCCTGGGTCTTCCCCGAGGCCTCCTCCCAGCTGGACATCCCTCCACCTAGTCCTGGGTCTTCCCCGAGGCCTCCTCCCAGCTGGACGTCCCTCCACCTAGTCCTGGGTCTTCCCCGGGGCCTCCTCCCAGCTGGACGTGCCTCCACCTAGTCCTGGGTCTTCCCCGAGGCCTCCTCCCAGCTGGACGTCCCTCCACCTAGTCCTGGGTCTTCCCCGGGGCCTCCTCCGAGCTGGACGTGCCTCCACCTAGTCCTGGGTCTTCCCCGAGGCCTCCTCCCAGCTGGACATCCCTCCACCTAGTCCTGGGTCTTCCCCGAGGCCTCCTCCCAGCTGGACGTCCCTCCACCTAGTCCTGGGTCTTCCCCGGGGCCTCCTCCCAGCTGGACGTGCCTCCACCTAGTCCTGGGTCTTCCCCGAGGCCTCCTCCCAGCTGGACATCCCTCCACCTAGTCCTGGGTCTTCCCCGAGGCCTCCTCCCAGCTGGACGTCCCTCCACCTAGTCCTGGGTCTTCCCCGAGGCCTCCTCCCAGCTGGACGTGCCTGGAACACCTCCCTAGGGACCCCCGCAGGAAGCATCCTTACCAGATGCCCGAACCACCTCAACTGGCTCCTTTCGACGCGAAGGAGCAGCGGCTCTACTCCGAGCTCCTCGGAGTAGTCGAGTTTTATATCAACTTTAAAATCAATTTGAAGGATGAACGAATGTTCACATGGGATTTATAAAGTTTACATGTAATGGCAGCAGCAGTAGATGCATAACTGCGGCAGCGGCCTTGGAGAGCCTGATAATACTCAATCTAACCGGCATCATTAAGGGACCCTTGTTTTTTTTACCTTCTCCATCTCGCCAAAAGAAACCACTTTCACCAGAGGTGATGAAGAAGCACACGTCTAATCATTTCGTCTTCCACGTGCCGCGGCCACAGAGTGTGTGCGTGCGGGGACACGGCCAGGGATTATTAACGGTTTAATGGATAAGGAAGCCTGACAGGTGGTCCTCTCGCTGAGATTAAGGACCGGCGGGTTAATGATGGTGTGGGTGAGATTGTCATAACTCACAATAAGGCCATTACAGTAATATTACCGAGAAAGTCTTCAGCTTATAGGGGGGCTCAACTCTCCAACAAGGTGGCATTGGGCTTCTGTTTTTTGTCTCTCCTTTAGCCTGCAGCTCAGCATAAATGGGCTTTGACTCAATAAGAACCTTAACGCAGATGTATGCTTCTACATTAAATAGACGCCCTGGGTACGTGCGTAGGTATGTGGAGATACTGAACCTACGCCGGACCCTATGCTGGACCCTATGCTGGACCCTATGCTGGAACCTACTTTGTAGCCTACAGAAGAGGATTAGGGCCACTGGTGAAAAATGTATGTGAGTTCTGACTTTAATCTCAGAATTAATAAAGTCAGAATTCTGGGAAAAAAGTCAGAACTCACATACATTTTTCACCAGTGGCCCTAATCCTCTTCCGTAGTAGCCTGGCGTGCACCTCTGTGGAGATACTGAACCTACGCCGGACCCTATGCTGGACCCTACGCCCGACCCTACTCTGTAGCCTAAGGAAGAGGATTAGGGCCACTGGTGAAAAATGTATGTGAGTTTTGACTTTTTTCTCAGAATTCTGACTTTAATCTTTTAAAAAAGTCAGAATTCTCTGATTTTTCACCAGTGGCCCTAATCCTCTTCCGTAGTAGCCTGAAGTGCACCTCTTAAAGAAATGTAACTACATGTTGCGCCGAAGTGCGTGGCTCGGCCGTGGCTTGGTAACGTTGCATCCCCCTCTGCAACTCATTTCCTGGTTCTCCTTCTCCATCAACAACACTAAATCAAGGAGAGGGTTAACTTTTCCTACTACACATTTCCAACAGCGGTCAGAAAGCACAGGGGAGACACTTTGTTTCTCTCACTATGACTCTTGCTCCCAAGCTCTTACTCGCACTAGTATAACTTCAGGCCACTTATGTAGGCTACAGCGAAAGCTCTGCATGGAGCCTCCGCACAACCATAAATCAGCCTCTTAGAAAGAAACAAGCGGTGACGGTGTGAGGATACAGAAAACCTGTCAACATATGCAACATCTCTAATCAAATATTCAGTCGGAGCTTTAGATTGCTATTGTATTTACAACATACTGCTGATTGGCTTTGAGATGCGACTAAAATGCAGGCCTACCACAGAATTGACAGCATCAGGAGGAGGTGATAATAAAAATAAAGATAAAGAGCACTTTATTTGAGTATTTACAACCTTTCTCAGCCCTTTTCCTGGACAAAGGAGAGCACATTCCTGCACTCAGAGAAACACTCATCACCAGCTGAAGCTGCAGGGCAACGACTCTCCGACAGCCGGCTCTGCAGTTCACTACTCCCCTCTGGTGGTCTGCAGGAGCCAACACAGTGTCCAGGGAACAAAGGAAGGAGAGATGGACAATAGAGTCAACAGCAGAAAGCAGCAGCAGAGCCACAAAACCCAGGCGAAGGTCCAGAGTGGGGGCTGTTGTGGGAGAGTATTTCTTTTTTTATGAGCATGAATAATCTTTAGAAAAATAAGTTGGATGTTATGTTTTATCCTCAAACATTTCAGTCGACATTTCCTAATCCTTTCATAACTTATAACAATAGGCACTCAGGTTGCATAACAAATGTGGTCAAAGTTCAAGATCACACATTCAAGCAATTAGCTCCATGAATTGGTTGAAACCGCTGCCTAAGGCAAACGTTTTCAAGGCCAAATTGTTTTGAAATCATAAAAGGGATCATAAAATAAGCACTTGATGGCTACACATTGTGCTGAATCCTCATTTATTTAAGCTGTTGTCGACAAGCTTTGTATATTTATAAGTACTGTATGGTTTATTTAACAAAATATCTGTAACAGTGAAACCCCTTACTTAATCCATCCATCCATTCATCCATCCATCCATTAATCCATAAAATAGTGGATAACGCTACATGTCCCTGGTAAAATGTAAACAAGAATAAAGAATTTTTAGGATCCGGACTGGGTCTTTGATACCCTCAAATGGATACAGATACCAGAAGAGTACTTCATTTTACAGCTTGTTTTTTTTTACTTCATTCAATAGGCTACCCATCGTGTTAATGGAAGAATCTTGGAAACTAAACTGTCAACTCTGTCAAATACACTCAACTTCACCCCACCACAGCATGTATGGGTTCTAGCTGCTGCAGCAAAACACAACTAGGCACATTTTTCTAGATCTGGCTACAAAAAGGATCAAATGCAGGAATCGTTTGACTGGAGGAGTTTGGGTTCTACTCGGTAGGCTACTGGGTTATTTCTGGTCAATAGAGTATTAATATCCAGCCCTACTGTGGATAACCGTCATCTGGCAAACATATTCCTATCTCAGGTAATGATGCCTGGGGTTGCTGGAGTGTAAAATTCCCCAAATCTTTTGTTTAACATAAAAACATTTGCAAACACTGACCGTAAAAAACACTTCATTCAAAGTAGACAGAAACTAAAGAAAACGTCTCGGGTTACGTATGTAACCCTTGTTCCCCGAGATAGGGGAACGTCTCGAGTTACGTATGTAACCCTTGTTCCCCGAGATAGGGGAACGAGACACTATGGGAACGCCCATAGTGTCGTAACCGACGCAGTTCGAGTTCCCCTCGAAGGGGAACTATGAAAGTCCATTTTTGGGGCGGCGTTCCACATTTCCCACCATCAAAGCTCTAGTTTTGGTTGAAATAAACACAGTTTACTGATTTCCATAACCAATATGCTGGCTCTGTTTTTTAGGACTAGCGACCTCAGAGCTGTTTCTGGTTAAACAGAAAGGTCTTTTAAAACGCCTCTCTCTGCAAGGATCCTTTCCATGACGTCGTCAGATACATAATAATCTGAGCCTTCAGCGGCAAAAACAGCAGCTTTAGTGGACGCTGAACCGTAGGGTTACATCGCCGCCCGGTCTGTGGCCGCCGGTTGCAGCGCTCACGCATAATACTGAAGCAATTTCAAAGATTGTTGTTGATCAGTCACACACAAAAACAGGGAAATAGGGTCCTGGTTGAGAAGAAAAACAAAAACGTAGTTACCCTTTAACCCCTTAATGTTGTCCTTGGGTCAAATTGACCCGTTTTTCTATATCAATGTTCTTTTAAATTCCCCAAAATAACATGATTGATTCCACACAATCGCTCTTTGGCAAGTACAAATCTCTATTTTTTACATCATTTTGAGTGGTTTTGAACTAGTATTGAATAAAAGTTGACATATTCCAGTCTGTGATTATCATCAACATCCATTCCTTTAATTTTAGTCTCAATAATTCCTAATTTCTGCTTTTCTAACTCAAACATTAGGTATAATTTCCCATAAATGAGGTTTATTGACCATAAATTCCACAAATAACTGTAAAACTGGTGACACACATTGAAAAAAAGCATCAACAAAAGTGTTGATTTTCAATTTTGACGGGAAAACAACACAAGGGTTAAGGGAACATAGATGGTGTGGGTTTCAAAACAATGATTCTTTTTACATTTACAGTATTTTCTGAGCGAAGCAGCCTAGAAGCCAGTCTGACAAAACGTGAGTTGGCTCGTAAGAAATCAACTCAAACTGCTAGACAACGAGAGAAGAGAATCATACTTTTATAACACCATTGTAAGATAAACTTAACAGATTCAACGCAAAAGAATAAGACTATACATCTTTGAAAGATGGAAAAAAAAATCTAAATCATTGTTGATTTTTGAAGAAGGCCTAAGGGCCTAAACATAGATAGATAGATAGATAGATAGATAGATAGATAGATAGATAGATAGATAGATAGATAGATAGATAGATAGATAGAGAGATAGATCCCCAAAAAATGGGAAATCATGGTGTTACAGCAGCTAAATCAGTCACACAGCACAGAATATATATCTAAATGAAATACTAGGATACAATATACATAGATACGATATACATGAAATAATAATAATAGGGATAAAATATAAAAACAAATATTTGAACATCAAGATAAATAGAGAAATGTATTTGGAGCATGTTACTTTCAAATCTACTTCCAGAGATCACCAGTCATAAGTGACTCTGAGCTCATTTGGAGGGTTATTTCTGACAGGTCTAAAGCAGAGGAACTGTACACGCCCATTGTATTCAAACCTCAAACCCCTGAGCAGGTGATCCTGAGCGGCCACTCGCTCCTCCCCTCTGTACCTGAACCTGAACATCATCCACCTGCTGTCACCTGTACCCTCAGGGACTACACCCGACCCGCCGATCACTGCTCCAGCAAGCCTGAAGAGAGCCACTCAACCGATTTCTGAGATCAGATTCTTGGATTCTCTGCAGGCATCATTACTACACGGCTATATTTAGACAGTGGTCATCGAGGAAAAGAAAACTCCTGGTTATTTTTTTAGGTCTCTTTTTTGCTTTCTGAAACCCAGGACTTTGTTGCTTTAAGGTGGATATATACATACAGGAATAAAAGCACACTAAACGGTAAGATTTGCAATTTGTGTCATGCCTCTGCCATTTAACACCTTCTCAGATGGCTTTCATTCTCCTATAGATCTCCCATTAATGGATATCTCTACCGTTTCTCACAGCGGTGTGTTATCATTAAGGCTCATTGTCAGCAGTGTCATTTTCACAGTAATTTCGCTGGGATGTGGGCTAGATGTAATAGCACAGCATGCATGAAGATTGGCCACGTAGACGTAGTGTGTGTGTGTGTGTGTGTGTGTGTGTGAGATATAAGGTCTCGGCTGAAGAAAAAAGAAATGCAGTAATTTATCTTCTTTTATTACAGATTAAAATGGGCTGCTTCACATTCATCAAATTGATGATGGTCTTGTTCAACTTGCTTATCTTTGTGAGTATGCTTCCACTTTGATTACATGCTCATATATACGAGGATGCGGCGGGGGAGGGATTTTCACTGATCGTGTTGAATCTTAACATAAAAAGTCATGTGGGAAGTAAAAATGCACAAAGCATAAAAAATCAGTTCACACCACCCTTTAATGCAAACATATGTTAAATAAACATTTCAGATCACTGAGCCAGAAGGCCTAAATGATCTCCACCGTAGCCATTTTCATCTCATTAACTTCAAATGCTCTGATTTGGCCAACCTTCATCTTTGGCTTAATGTTATAACTAATGTGGTTTGTCAAATGGAGAGAAACCTAGGCAAGGGCGAGCTGAAGTTGCCCGGCGCGTCGGGCCCACCTGGAGTCCCACTGTCACAGATGAAGCTCCCAGCACAAGTCATCACTTTTTCCTCACATTTCCAATTTCTGCCTGAGTTACGCTGCTTCTGGATGTGGATCGGCAGCTCTTAAAAGGCACAGCAGCATACTGATTATGATGTGTCTTTGTTAGCCAGCAGAGCTGAATGATTGAAATAATTCTCATGCTCATAAAAAAGGCAATGATTTGCTGCGACTGCTCCAACACTTCCGCTGCATTTCACGCTCGGTGTTGCAACTTTATGGTTATTCCTCTAAATCAGGAGTCATCCACAGAGGCGATCTGTATTCAGAGAATTTATCTTTCGAGGAAATAAGGGGCAGGAGTCAATATTCTTCTGTGAATCTGAGTCAGTTCATAAATTCCACACCTTGACTAATGAACATTAATAATGGTCTGGTTTCTCTTTGCTTGATACGCTGTGTGTACTACCAAAGTCAGAGAATTACTTGTGCAGCTTATGCCTCCGAAGACAATAGTTGCAGCCTTCTCCTGAACAGAAGTGGCGCTAATGAGCAAAGGCTCCCGCTATTTCTACGGACTAGAAGAGGAAGAAAAGGGTAAAGAACGGCAGAGTCACTCCCCAATGTACGTCGAGTGCAGAATTAAGTGGCATACAAGATGCTAACGAAAGATTTATGTAATGTCAATACAGTAAAAGTGGACCTACTTAACGAAGTTGGTTCACTGCTGGCTTATGGTGACCAGATGTCTCAGACAAAATCCGGGGACATTTTCAGCTCAGAAGCGTTTATACCTCCAAAACACGTCATGTTTTTAATTTTTGTAAAACTTAAAACGGAGACACTAGACCTAGAGCTGAGTATCGGATACAATATAAACTATTGAGGAAAGATTTTCCTTTGACATTGATGCAGTATGAAACGAGATCGCTGCAGTCGGCAGCAGAGAAACAAGCTACAATGGAAGTTAATGGGATAATTGTCCAGCTTGTATTTACGTTCATAAAGTGCTCGTTTTGCTGCTGACAGACTCAGATTAATATTCTAAGTGTCTGATAACATTATGGAAAGGATTTCTAAGGAGGCTGACCTTTCTGTTAAAGATTAAGATCCTTTTTAAAACATAAACGTCCACCAGACTCCATGTAAATAATCAGTGATTTTAGCGTGTATAGAGCAGCATATCTCCACCAGACTCCATGTAAATAATCAGTGATTTTAGCGTGTATAGAGCAGCATATCTCCACCAGACTCCATGTAAATAATCAGTGATTTTAGCGTGTATAGAGCAGCATATCTCCACCAGACTCCATGTAAATAATCAGTGATTTTAGCGTGTATAGAGCAGCATATCTCCACCAGACTCCATGTAAATAATCAGTGATTTTAGCGTGTATAGAGCAGCATATCTCCACCAGACTCCATGTAAATAATCAGTGATTTTAGCATGGTAAAATACGGCTTTCTAAAACATCTCTGAGCTCTGAGCAGCGCTGCTCGATTGGCTCCGTTTGGTCAGAGTTTTCTTTCTTTCATTCCAGTATCGGGTCTGTCAGTCACAGTAAAAACCGGGGACATTTCCGGGGACAGATCCAGGCGGGGACAGGTCACCAAAACCGGGGACGTCTGGTCACCCTATGCTGGCTACAAGTTAGCATCAAACACAACAACGGCTGTCAGTTGAATGGTGTTTTGAGCTAACGTTAGCAACCAAACTATCATAGCTAAACCGTTTTTGAAATGATTCCCATCTTCTGTTATTGTTTGTAATGAAAAAAAGTTTATTATTTCATGGATTTCACAAATGTCAGTATGACACGTTATGCCGTAAACCGATTACATTGGAACATGCGCGACTGAAATCTGCAATCGCCTCACATCGGGGAGTGACAGGCAGAACTAGCAGCAGCATTGCCGTCAATGCTTCAATTTGATTGGATGACCTACTTGGTTGGATTCGGCCTTTCATTCACCATAAAAAACTTAACCCAGTAAGTTTACAAGAGAGACCTGCAGTCACTCTGAGAGTGCTGGCATCCGGTTACCCTCCAGCTCGTTCAGGCTTCCTGTTTCCGCTTTGTGGCGCACCGCTGAACCCTCTGGATGAGCACTCAAAATCCTGGCGCACCAGTGAAATCTGCATCATTTTGACATCGCATTGGTTCGCACGCTTGGATGCGTCGACCGTAAAACGGCCATTAGTCTCAGGCTAGAAGATTTTGGAAAGACTGGAGATCATGCAGAAATTTTAACTTTGCAGGACCACAACCGGTCATTGCGGTCTTTAAATCAGTTAGTCCCGAGATCCAGGTATAAACAGTGGGGGGGTGATCAGGCTTTTGCAGTTGCTGCCCCGAGACTCTGGAACAAGCTCCTCCCTGATATTCACATATTATTATTATATTCAGATGTACAGTAGCTCTTTTTAGGTCCAAACTCAAAACATATCTGTTTAGTCTGGCCTTTGATACGTAGCAGTGGTGTAACCTTTTGTGATTTTACTGTTTTCTATGTTCACTCTATTGGATGATGTGATTTTACTGTTTTCTATGTTCACTCTATTGGATGATGTGATTTTACTGTTTTCTATGTTCACTCTTTCTATTGGATGATGTGATTTTACTCATTCTGATGTTACACACTTTGGATACCTGCTGGTTGCTGTAAAGTGCTATTTAAATACATTTTGATTGATTGATTGATTCAGATGTTTTTCTGTCTACTAAACTTAGCATGTTAAAACGTGGGGGGGGGGGGGGAGGTGTCACTTTAGATGAAATCACGCCCACTTGCTACTTTTTAATAACTTCTTCGAGGCTATTAGTTTGAACCCATCTGAAGATTGAAATGCTGGTTTGGTTCCGAATTGTGATTCTGTAATTTAAATGGTTTGTCACAAGTCCTTCAAGATAGATCCTTATATACTTGAGACAACTATTACACAACAAAACTGTATTTCATGACAGTTTAGTTTGATAACTTCCTGTTGTCAGTCATCTATTTTCAACCAGTAAAAGAAACTGTAACAGACTTGTTAAGTGTAATCAAAAGAAAGGAGCAAAGTAAAGTATTTCACTAAAAACGTGTTAGTTTTCAGACTTGGAGCAGGTATAAACTGCAAGCTGTATTATAAATGTGCTTCTCCGCTATAGCTGGAATGAATCACAACCTGAACCCCGCCCCCCTTTCTCTTCCTGCTGTTACACACAGCAAGCTTTGCTCTGTCTATGTATTTCCTTGTTCCCTCCCCTTCAGATCTACAGTTTGAAGATGGGTGTAGCCAACATTTTGGTGTGAAAGCTGACAGGCCCCCCCTTCTACTGCGGAAACACATGTTGCTCAGATCAGAGCTCAAACTAGTTTCACTTCTCAGAAAGTGAGAGTCAGGCAGTGAGAGGAGAAATGGAGCAGAAACGAGCTAAGCTGGACCGGGATGCCTTGTCTTGTTTGATCTGTCTGGATCTACTGAGCGATCCAGTGACTACGTCTTGTGAACACAGCTACTGCACAAAATGTATTAACAGCTTCTGGGATACAGAAGATGATGAGGGACTCTACAGCTGCCCTCAGTGTGGGCAAATCTTCAAACCGAGGCCCGTCCTGGTGAAAAACACCCCTTTAGCAGATTTAGTTGAAGAATTTAAGAACAATGGAGTCCAAACTGTTCACTGCAATGCTGAAGCTGAAGATGTGGACTGTGATTTCTGTACTGGGACCAAACTGCAAGCGCACAAGTCCTGTCTTGTCTGCCTCGTCTCTCTCTGTGAGCAACACCTTCAGCCTCACTTGGAATTACCCATCTTTGAAAAGCACAAGCTGGTGGATCCGTCCAAAAAGCAGGAGAACATCTGCTCTCGTCACAACGAGGTGATGAAGATGTTCTGCCGTACTGATCGGCAGTGTATCTGTTATCTCTGCCCTGTGGATGAACACAAAGACCACGACACAGTCTCTGCTGTAGCAGAAAGGACTGAAAGGCAGAAGGAGCTTGAGGGGAATCAACAAAACATCCAGCAAAGACTCCAAGACAGAGAGAAAGAGGTGATGCTGCTTCAACCTGAGATTGAGGCCATCAATCTCTCTGCTGATAAAGCAGTGGAGGACAGCGAGAAGATCTTCACTGAGCTGATCCGATTTATTGAGAAAAGAAGCGCTGATGTGAAAGACCAGATCAGATCGCAACAAAAAAGCGAGGTGAGTCGAGTCCCAGAGCTTCGGGAGAGGATGGAGCAAGAGATCGCTGAGCTGAAGAGGAACGACGCCGAGCTGACGAAGCTGTTACACACCGAGGATCACAACCAGTTTCTACACAACTACCCCTCCGTGTCGCCACTCAGCGAACCTACAGACTCATCCTGCATCAATATCCGTCCTCTGAGATACTTTGAGGGTGTGACAGCGGCTGTGTCAGAAGTCAGAGAAAAACTACAGGACTTTCTGAGTGAGACGTGGACAAACATCTCACTGGCAGTGACTGATGTGGACGTTTTACTGTCCCATCCGGAGCCCCAAACCAGAGCTGAATTCTTAAAATGTTCGCAGAAAATCACACTGGATCCAAATACAGCACACACACAGGTGTCAGTGTGGAACAGAAGAGCAACATTCACGAGAGACGAACAGTCTTATTCAAGTCACCAAGACCGATTCACTTCATGTCGTCAAGTCCTGAGTAGAGAGAGTCTGACTGGTCGTCGTTACTTGGAGGTGGATTGGAGGGGGATAGGAGTTTGTGTAGCAGTCACATACAAGGATATCAGCAGAACAGGGGACTATAAAGAATGTAAATTTGGATGCAATGACAAATCTTGGTCGTTAAGTCATCTCAATAGAAGTCTTACATTTGATCACAACAATGTCTCCACTCGCGTTTCAGGTCCGTGGTCGTCCAGAGTAGGAGTGTACCTGGATCACAGTAGAGGACTTCTGTCCTTCTACAGCGTCTCTGAAACTATGACTCTCCTCCACAGAGTGCAGACCACATTCACTCAGCCGCTCTATGTTGGATTTTGCTTTAATTATACCTGGGGAGACTCTGCCGAGTTCTGTGAACTCAATTCAACAGAAGACGTTTAAGGGGCAGCAGGTTAGAGTTTGTCTTTTAAAGCTAACGGGTAGCGGGTAGTTTCTGTCGCCCTCATGATGAATTCTATGTAATGACAACAACACTGTCCACGCATCCACATGCTGCAATCTTTCGGTGATCGTGCACCGCACCCCTCCACCACGCAGTTGCTAGTAGTTTAACCCGTCAAATCCAGGAGGACACAAAGGATAAAAAACCAACGTGATGGACGCTTCAGAAGAGGTATTTATTTTGTAATTGTTATGTCCTCTTTGTCTCCAAAGCTAAACACCGCTGTTGTCCTTTTTCAGCAGTGACATAAAATGCAAATGTACTCCATTTTGTACAAATAACCATTCAGAGAACTGTGGTACTGCTCGGCTTTACAAGCTTTGTGCCAACTCGTTTGGCAATGGCTTGAATGTAATGGACTTTCATTAATATACAACAGTTTGCACTATAGCTTTTACTCTTAAACTCTTATTTTGTCTCTGCCAATCAAACATTAAGGGATGTACTTTAATCTTTTTCCATTAGTCGTTATGTAACTGTGCCTCCTCGGTCTGTTTAGCCATAGAGATTTGTTTATATATCAGTGTCTGATTTCCTTAAATGAGTTTGAAAGTTATGTTAAAACCATAGAACATGAGTCCATTCACACGTGCAAATGTTTTAATTAATGGCACTTTTATTTAATTGAAATGCACTTGAGTTGTCTTTGCCTCTTTTGTGTTTGTTTTTAAATTTTTGTTTTATGTAGCTAATTTTTTTCTGCTATGTTGGCCAGGTCTCTCTTAAAAAAGAAATTGTATATCTCAATGAGACAAACCTGGTTAAATAAAAGGTAAAAAGAAAAAAAAAGAAAAACAAACAATATATATATATATATATATATTTCTCTGCATAAAAAAGAAAACTTTGCTGTGCTCTAATGCATGGGTCTTTGTGTACATTTCTACAGAAAGCTATAATAATTTATAGAGATGGGCGGTAATATGGTATACAACGGGGTCTTAATAATAGAAACTTAAAAAAAATTATAATACTTGTGTGGTTGTCATCACCTGACAGTGTGGGAGGGGGGGGGGGGGAGAGTGTACTTGTCCTTTTACTTCTATATTATTTTTACTTTACTTCTGTAGTTTTTTTTACTTTTACTTAAGTAACATCTTTACTTGTAATGGAGTATTCTACTGTAGTTTTCTGATTTTACTTCAGGAGGATTTTTACTTGGATCTTGTAATGTATCACATTTCTAATTTTACTTCAATAAAATGTTTACTTGTAATGGGATGTTATGGTGTATTATTTCTACTTATACTTTAGTTAAGAGTTTTACTTGTATGTGAGTATCAAACTGTAATATTTCTACCTTTACGTCAATTAAATGTATGGAGGACTCTAGAGAATTAGGAACTATGATGTCTACATACCCAGAAGGAAAAATTTACAAAAGTAACACCATGGTCATGAATAAAATGGAAAGGTTTCACAAATAGCTAGTCCGCTAGCATGCTAATTCCTGCATGCTTTACACTGGTTACAGAAAATGAGCTTTACAAAGTTGCACCGCATCTGCCGACAGAAATGTGCTTTCTACGCTGTGACAGAGTGTGTGGATGAAGTATTCTGGTGTTAAATCTGACTTTAAATTCAGCGTCTGCAGAGTCCGGTGCAGTGGTCACTCCACACAAAAAAACACACCGGGGCTACATTACCCTGGTTCTCAGTTCCATTTATAAAGGACCTTTTAAATATAATGCAAACTAAAGGTAAACAAAACCCTTAGAGACCGGACAGAAAAAATAATATTCAAGTTTGCAAAATAGCTACCCTGTGATTTTAGTTCCAAACAGTACACCTCTGTGTGCAGATCCACGGCCGAGAGTCGGGACGTAATCAGATGTCTGTTCCCGATAATGTGACCCTTGAAAATGGGTTTTTAAACTCAAGTGACATCTTTCTCATTCCAGCCCTTTCAGAAAGAACCCATTCCATTTCACTTGGGGTGGGAGGGGCATGTTCTCTTTTCCGCTCCCTCTGTATCTTTTTATCCATCGCTCTCCATTTACTTCCCTTTCTCTGGATGTCCGTGGCCTCCTATTCGGCCTGTGATTCATTCCCTCTCCTTTAACAGGTTATATTTCCCATCTCCATAGATAAAACACTGCTTGTTCTTCCCCCCGCTCTTTCAAAAACCTGATTTACTTCCAGTCCTTTTTTTCCCTCCATGTGGGTGTTCAACTGACAGGGCATCAACCTGCATATGAGCACCATCAAAAGGATTAAAAAAAGAAAGACATAGACATGCCAGATATAATTATACCTGCTGAAGGATGATGGTGGCACACATCGACTTAGAGAGGAATATGCTTGTCGTCTAACATTTAGCCATTGGTGAACTGATGGAACCAAACAGGTTCAAGAGACGAGAAAAGTGAAGTGAAAGATTGTGAGAGGCAGAGAGAATAAAGGAGAGCAAAAAAAGAGCAAGGCCAAGGTAGGAAGACAGAGAAAAGAAGGAGGAGATGATCCCACATGGGCGGCGTCGGCGTCAGGCAGGAGATGTGGCGTGTCGGGGCCTGAAGGGAAGCAGAGGGCGGGGGGGGGGTCGCTGATGGCAACCAGCCTGATGGAGCCTGACAGACAATATCAGGTTTCAAACATGGTTTCTGCAGAGGACGGGGGAAGAAGAAGAAATCCCTCAGTGCGAGGAGTGCAAGGGGAAATACACAGGAGAAGATGGAGGAGAGTAAAAAGGTGGAAGAGAAGGTCAAAGGTAAAGAGATGAGGAGGGAGAGATAATGAAAGTGGGATTGGGTAATTACCAGACTGTAATGTTAAACATGGGACATGACATAGTTCTGATTTAGTTTGTTATGAGCAGGTCATACAGGTTTTGAGTCAATAGATTTCTATAAATGCACAGTTCCCCCTAATATGTTGCCTTTGTGATGTTCATGGTCAGAGATTACTAGGCTAGTTTAATTACTGTACATTCTTAAAAGCGTAGCATACATTACCTTCAACTGTAGGTTAAATAAGAGACAGAACTGTATATCTGTCCTTTTTTTGAGTGTATGTGAGTATGTGTGTCATCCAGTGTGTTGTTCTTTGTAATTAGTAAAGTCTTGCATGTGTTTTTTTTTTTAACTGCCAAGATGATGAACATTTAGTGCATACCAGTAGAAATACTAGTCACATATGTGGAGCCTAGTCCTTGTTGTCATTGCATTTCCTTCTTGCTGAATTCAGTTGCAGAGCTGACAAAAGAAAACAGTAAACACGCTTACTTCACTCCACGCAATAATCCCATAATCTATGTCAGTAGACCCCAAGGCTGTCTATCTAGCAGCCCAATATGATGACTAAATGGCCTTCCACTATGGCTGTGTGGAGATGAAGGCAGTCATGGAAAAGGGAAGTCATTTTGTAAAAAGAGGGCAAGTCGGTGCTCGAGCCTCGATACATAATGGGAGGCCTGAGGCAGCACCTCTGTCTCACAAAAGAAATCCCCCTCGCTAAATGGAAGTTATTAATGGAATATTAAGGTGGCATGGCATCACCAAGAGGTATTAGTAAAAGGTTTACTCTCTGAAAATCTGTTGAACCCGAGGGATTGACGTTTTACTCGCCATTCTTGCGTATAGAAAACTAGTTTCTCAGTGTTACACTTTAACGGGGATCTGTGTGTAGATGTTGATCGTGTTTTCCTGGATCCTCCTGCAGCTGGGCGGCCTGACCCTGCTGGCCATGGGGATCTGGGTGAGCGTAGACGGGAGCTCCTTTCTCCAGCTGCTGGGGCCGTTCTCCGGTCAAGACATGCAGTTCATCAACGTGGCCTATTTCTGCATTGCCATCGGGGCCGTGCTGGTGCTGCTGGGGTCCCTGGGCTGTTGTGGGGCCCACAAGGAGAGCAAGTGTCTCCTGCTCACGGTATGTGTACAGGACCTTGTAATAAACAGCCACATTGTTAGAAACAATGACAATTGAAAATATATGATGAATCCAGTTTGAGACTGTCTAAATGTCCACTGGTCCATATTTCTTAATTAATCCAGTGTGTTGTTCTTTGTATTTAGTAAAGTGTTTTTAACTGCCAAGACCATGAACATCCAGTGTACCAGTAGAAAAACTAGTCTCACATGTGGAGTATAGTCCTTATTGTCATGGCGTTCCCTTCTTGCTGAATAAAGTTGCAGAGCATACAAAAGAAAACTCTTTACACCTCCCTCACTTGACGGTCCATGTAATAATACCATAATCTACTTCAGTAGACCCCAAGGCTGTCTTTATCTAGTAGTACAATATGATGATCACTGAATGGCTTTCCACTATGCATGAGTGACATGAGTGTGGTGATGAAGGCAGTCATGGAAAAGGGCAGTCCTTTTATTCAGAAAAGTAAAAAGAGCGCGAGTCGGCGTTGAGCTTTGATACATAATGGGAGGCCTGAGGCAGCACCTCTGTCTCACAAAAGGAATCCTCCTCCCAAAATGAAGTGAACGATATTAAGGTGGCATGGTGTCAATAAGAGGTAATAATAAGAGAGGGTTAGTCATTTAAGATGGCTTCTCATTTCCAAAAACCTATTAGCCTCTCAAAAGCTGTTGTACCCAAGTGATTGATGTAGGATAGCCAGGGGATGTACGGGCCAAGATTAGCAACTTGAGATGCAACAATGGAGTTGGAGTTGAGAGACGACATCTCTTTAACTAGATATCTGCATGAGAATGCAAATACATTAATACAAAAAGTTAATGAAAAGCTAAACCAATGGCCGATGGGTTCCAAAATTTGCATTTTGACCAATGTTTTCCATCTCTTTGCTCTCCTCACGGACAGGTTACCTGCAGGCAACCAATGCCCGATCAAGCATGATTGGTTGATACTACTCCGACTACAAATGGACTACAAACTGAAACCAGAACACTTCTAATACCAAAATATTGTCCCATTGCCTACAGATTCATATGCAGATATCCATTTGTAGAGATTACCATCAAACAAGCTCTGGTTTGGTGGAGACCAAAATTGGAGCTAAAAGAGAGAGAATGATCGACTTACATTCATTTAGTGGAAACAAACCCCCCTCCAAAACTCCATGTACTTTCACACGGATGATTTCTCAAGGCATCTACCAGTCAGAATAAAGATGGTTCAAACTAAATCATGTCATGAAACCAATAGTGACACAATACTGTTATCCATTTGTGTATTGTGTAGGGTTGACGGTATTTATTATTTTATTTTTTTATTGTCATTGCGGTCCACTAGTGGAGCATATTGTGAAATGTATGTTAGTTGGAAGTACAGAAAATACTGTGCACATTTACGTGCGTTAGACAGGTGCGTAGGAGGGGGACAAGTAGGTCTAGAGTTGCAAAGAAAAACTTGCAATTTGTTTTTGCAACTTGCAAAAAAAATAGAGTTTTACTAATAGGAAACGTTTCAATATCTAGACCATGTTCAGGCAAATAAATGATTTTACACTCATTCACATTTATTGCCTGAAGGTGTAGTACTGAAAAATGGTAAAAACTGTATCTTTGCAAGTTAGACAGTGTGTTAGTTGAAAGAAAAAATCAGTACAAACCTGCACTTGACAATGTAAGTGGCATTCTTTTTTTAGTGTAGCCTTTTACGTTCAATTCAATGTTCAATTGTTCCATAAAAGAAAATTGGAAATTATGCCCTTTCATTTGTTTTAAATTCAACAAGCAATTTGTTGCATTTTAGCAGAATGCTGAAAGCAGCACAAATACAGAATTGAGTACACTTAAATATGCGTATCTATCCCAAGCAATATCGTTATCACGATATTCAATGTTATCGCATATTTTACATGTATCGTGCAGCCCTAGTATTGTGTTCCGTTGCCATTAAAAACTACACTGGCATGTAAAACACCATAAATGTATGTGCATGTACAGTATGGGCTCATAGGGTGCTCCACATTCAGTATCTCCCCCCCCCCCAGACTTTACATTCGCACCCAGCTCATCAACAGCTCAGATAATAGCCACATCCTGCCTGATTCATACCCGCAACAGCAGCAAACCCCAGAACAGCACAGTGCACATTATTGTGCTCATTAACGACGAGCCTAACTACCTCTTAGTCCACTGCAGTGAGTGTAATGAGAAGCACAGGCAGCACATATTACCCCCATCATGTCCACATCTCCCATCGAGTTGAATAATGATGGTGCAGCAGATCTCGCGACTGACGCTGCGCATATCTGGCTCACATGAGGAACAGCTGTAATGGACTGAATAAAGAGAGCGGCTGAGCTGATCGAGGTGATCATTTAGGCTCTATGTCAGGCTCTGTCTAATCAGCCGAGCTTTATCGCCAGTCTGTGATTGCTGCGCACTGAAATAGCTGTTTTACATGACCCTGGGTATTTACAAGCGCTGGTGGCTACAAACATCAAAACTTTAAATTGCCCATTTACTCCGTTTTTATTTGATTATTGAGAAAGGCGCATACCCTTCGGTCCAATGCAAAAGTCACTTAAATAGCCAATCAAAAGAGCATTATGACATAAGGAAGAGCACAGCCATGTCTTTTTATGCTTTATGCAAACTTAAATACAGATCATTGTGGCTCTGGTCTTGGTTTTGGAAATCTGCTCCCTATTATATTTAAATTACAAAATACCCAGAAACTGTCTCCTGGTCTCCCCTTCTTTCCTCCCTGCAGTTCTTCTCCATTGTCCTCATCATATTCACCGCTGAAGTGGCTGCTGGAGTCATGGTTCTGGCCTACTCTTCATCTGTAAGTCCCCCTCTTCACCTCTCTTTCTTTGCATTAACATGCCTCATCACATCCCCTCCCTTTCTCCTCCTCTTCACGCTCTTTCCTTTGTCTCCTAATACTACTAGTCCCTCTAGATCTGGCTTCCTCTATCACCCTCTCACCTACTCGTCCCACTTTCTGGATTTTATCTCCATCATAGCCGCAGCCATCATTGAATTACTGCCTTTATGTCCGCCTCACTACATTCGGCTACTT
This sequence comes from Etheostoma nigrum, assembly GCA_029931835.1. Lineage (NCBI taxonomy): Eukaryota > Metazoa > Chordata > Actinopteri > Perciformes > Percidae > Etheostoma > Etheostoma nigrum. The sequence continues at coordinate 29,238,244 of CM057245.1, forward strand.
AATGAGTCCGGGATAGCCCAGGGCCGTGTGCGCCGTCTCTAACTTTGAGCAATTTATTACTATGGAATATTGAATCTAAAGCATTTTATATGCAAAACAGCCTATTTACATATGTGCCCCCCTCTCTCTCTCTCTCTCTCACACAAGCTCCTTTTACATTTAGTGCCACGTACTGTATAATAATTACAAGGGGTTGAAATGAGCTATGTAAAAGGAGGTTAGTGAAGATTGGGATGCTAATAAAGAAAATATAGAGTGGATTTTGTTATACAATCACAGGATCCAACTGAGTCCCCCGGAGCATGAGAGGTGATCTAACCAACATCCATCTGCAGGGAGGAGCTGATGAACGGAGGAGAGAGGACTCTTTGTGCTGGGATTGTTGGTAAACCAGTTTGAGCAGCAGCAGCAAGACACTGCAAAGAGTAGAATAAGATACGAGTTATCATTGAAGGCAACAGCAAACACAAATGCTGGCGGGGAGTTTGGAGAATTTCTTTAAATATCAGCATTTGAGTCCTTCAAAATCTGATCTTCTACGAGTGAAAAAAAGATGCCTAAAGAGAGATTATTTCCATTTTTTTTTTATGTGTATTATATTGTTTCAATTATCCTGGAAAGATGAGGTCCTTGTTTTGTTCAGTGCAGGATTATTCAAAGTAGGCTAGTGGTGAAACCTTTGGGAGCCGATACTGCTCTAATGAGCAGTTTCATATTAGAATGAAATTCTGAATCTGAGAGAAAGAGAGAGAGAGAGAGAGAGAAGAGTTAGAGAGAGGGGGAAAGAGGGAGAGAGGTAAAGAGAGGGAGGGAGAGAGAGGAATAAGTAGAGAGGGAGGGAGACAGAGAGGAAGGCATGTAGGTAGAGAAAGATTGAGAGACAGAGAGAAAGAAAGAGGGAGAGAGGAGGCAGGTAGGTAGAGAGAGATGGAGATGGAGAGCGAGAGAAAAGAGAGCGAGAGAAACAAGAAGGAGAGATAGAAAGAGGGAGGGAGAAGAAAGAGGGCGAGGTAAAGAGAGAGGAGGTAGAAAGAGACAGAAGGAGAAAGAGGGAGAGAAAAAAGGGAGAAGGAGGCAGAGAAAGAAAGCGAGCAAGAGAAACAAGAGGGAGAGAGATAGAAAAAGGGAGAGTGGGAAAAAGAGGTAAAAAGAGAGCAAGAGGGAGGTGGAGAGATGGATAAGTAGAGAGAGAGGAAGGCACGTGGATATAGAAAGATCGAGAGGGAGAGAAAGAGAGAGAAAAAGAGAGCGAGAGAAACAAGAAGGAGAGATAGAAAGAGGGAGGGAGGGAGGTGAAAGAGGGCGAGGTAAAGAGAGAGGAGGTAGAAAGAGACAGAAGGAGAAAGAGGGAGAGAAAAAAGGGAGCGGGAGAGCGAGAAAGAAAGCGAGCGAGAGAAACAAGAGGGAGAGAGATAGAAAAAGGGAGAGGGGGAAAAAGAGGTAAAAAGAGAGCGAGAGGGAGGTGGAGAGATGGATAAGTAGAGAGAGAGGAAGGCACGTGGATATAGAAAGATCGAGAGGGAGAGAAAGAGAGAGAAAAAGAGAGCGAGAGAAACAAGAAGGAGAGATAGAAAGAGGGAGGGAGGGAGGTGAAAGAGGGTGAGGTAAAGAGAGAGGAGGTAGAAAGAGACAGAAGGAGAAAGAGGGAGAGAAAAAAGGGAGAGGGAGAGCGAGAAGGAAAGCGAGCGAGAGAAACAAGAGGGAGAGAGATAGAAAAAGGGAGAGGGGGAAAAAGAGGTAAAAAGAGAGCGAGAGGGAGGTGGAGAGATGGATAAGTAGAGAGAGAGGAAGGCACGTGGATATAGAAAGATCGAGAGGGAGAGAAAGAGAGAGAAAAAAGAGAGCGAGAGAAACAAGAAGGAGAGATAGAAAGAGGGAGGGAGGGAGGTGAAAGAGGGTGAGGTAAAGAGAGAGGAGGTAGAAAGAGACAGAAGGAGAAAGAGGGAGAGAAAAAAGGGAGAGGGAGAGCGAGAAGGAAAGCGAGCGAGAGAAACAAGAGGGAGAGAGATAGAAAAAGGGAGAGGGGAAAAAGAGGTAAAAAGAGAGCGAGAGGGAGGTGGAGAGATGGATAAGTAGAGAGAGAGGAAGGCACGTGGATATAGAAAGATCGAGAGGGAGAGAAAGAGAGAGAAAAAAGAGAGCGAGAGAAACAAGAAGGAGAGATAGAAAGAGGGAGGGAGGGAGGTGAAAGAGGGTGAGGTAAAGAGAGAGGAGGTAGAAAGAGACAGAAGGAGAAAGAGGGAGAGAAAAAAGGGAGAGGGAGAGCGAGAAGGAAAGCGAGCGAGAGAAACAAGAGGGAGAGAGATAGAAAAAGGGAGAGGGGGAAAAAGAGGTAAAAAGAGAGCGAGAGGGAGGTGGAGAGATGGATAAGTAGAGAGAGAGGAAGGCACGTGGATATAGAAAGATCGAGAGGGAGAGAAAGAGAGAGAAAAAAGAGGGAGAGGGAGGACGGATATGTAAAGAAAGATGGAGAGAGAGAGAGAGAAAGAAAAGAAAGCGAGCAAGAGAAACCAGAGGGAGAGAGAAAGAGAGAGAGAGAGAGGTGTGAGCTATTGTCTAAAGCTCAGTGGACATGCAGGACATAGCTCACAGATTTGTCTTCCCGCGGAGATCCCAGATAGAGTTTAGAGTCAATTTAACGCGCCGTTTGTTAGCTTCAGCATTATCTCTTCATTACAAAACACAACGGACATCGTCATTTCCATCACACACACACGAGTGTGAGAGCAGCTGTCCATCATGGGCTTGTGATAAGACACGGCAATAACCATCTAATATGCATACATATAGACACTATATAGGCGCCTGTGTCAATAAGACAATGAAAGGAGACGATAAATAAAGTGTTGATCTATTCTGTCCGACTTATCCGCAGCATAAATCTGCCTTTTGGCCAACGGGTCCCCCCCCCCCCCCCGCAGCTCATCTAACCAAAGAGCCAATAACCTTCAGGTTGTCGGAATAACTGAGATTTAATAAGCACTTGCAGCGGGCGTTATGAGAGGCCGTCAGTGGTCATGGTTGTTCTTTGTGCTTCGAGTGATTCGGAAGTGACCAGGGTGGAGATTTATCACCGGGAGGCTGATGTGAGCGTCACACTGGATCAATGAAATGGATGTGATGAATCACGCCGGCGTCCGTGGACAGCGAAGGAATGTTCACTCAAAACGTAATCCAGTACTGATTACCGTTTGCTTTAATATGTCGTCAGTCAGAGGAAGGATTAGCCCGAGTAAGTGATGTAAGATGATTAACTTCTGTGTCAAAGCTGCACCGATCAATATCTTTGTATTAATAATGGCAGAAATGTCTGCGTGCATGTGGAAGGGGTCAGTCATGACGAACCCGCAGAGGATCAACACCAACTCCGTAGTTCCACTCAGCTTTACGGACCATTTGAGCATCTTTTAGCGTAGTGACAGTTTATTTCCGTACACAATAACATTACATTTTTCTTGTGTTGTATCAAGCTTACTCTTTCTTAATCCAGGTGCTTAAAGGTGCTGTATAGGGAGGATTGCGAAGAAACAGGACTTAGCCAAAAAAGTGTGAACATTGACCAAAATGGTCTCCTAAACCCCTCAAGGGAGAACAAATGCATGTGCATGAGCAGTAAGACAAATTGACCCGTTTCCCTATATTAATGTTCTTTTTAATTGTAATTACCAAACATAACCTGATTGATTCCACCCAACGCTCTTTGCCAAGTACAAATCTCTACTTTCATTCATTTTGGGGCGTCTTATTCAATTTTATTGCATCTGAGAAAAAAAATTGAAGTGGTTTCGAAATAGTATTGAGTAAAAAGTTGACATATTCCAGTCTGTGATTATCCCTCAACATACTTTATTTTAGTCTAAATAATTCCTAATTTCTGCTTTTCTAACTCAAACATTAGGTATAATTTCCTATAAATGAGGTTAATTGACCATAAATGGACAAAGTTAATAAGTCAGTGTTACGTAGTGTTGAAAACATCAAAGAAAGTGACACATTGAAGAAAAGAATCAAAAAAGTGTTGAAAAACAGGTACAAAAAGGTAAGAAAAAGTTAAAAATAATGATAAAAAGCCTCAAAATTGTTGTTTTTCAACTTTGACGGGAAGACAACACGAGGGTTAAATGACCTGCTTCATGTAGTTCTACTCGAACATAGCGTCAGTTTCAGCAAATATGACCTATATAACAAATATATACCTACGGCACCTTGTAGTTTTGTAGAAGAACACGCAAGCAGGGCTTTTTATTTCTATTATTGATTAATCATTTATTGATTAATCAATATTACATCTGTGCATACATTTTCATTTGGGCAATTTCCATAGTGCATAGTAATTCTCTCTCTCTCTCTACATCACTATGGAGTATAGTAGTAGTAAACCATCTAATGTCAAATCATGAGAGATGGGTTTTGTTTTGAAACAAACTTTTGAACTGAGCCATCTGTTTCCTTCTGAAAAGTTCAAAACCAACATGGCAAAATCATGACCAACAGTTCAAAATTCTCTCTCTCTTTCAGACTTCCTCAAGATGTCTTGTTTTGTCCACAACTCAAAGATATTTACATTTAAGAAGTATTTTTAATTTGTTTATTTATTATTGACTCAAACCGATTAATCAATTCTGAAACTTGTTGGCGATTAATGGTATAGATGACAACTAATTGATTAATCGAATAATCTTTGCAACTTTAGAGTCATGATATAGTCCAAAAAATATATTTCTGTCACCTTTTATTGCTTCATTATTTTTATTTATGACGTTTCAATTAATTTCTCTTTTTTTTTTCCTCAACTGAATTTATGAACAGACGGAGATGGAAATGCAACGTATGACCTGACTCAAATGGAGTCTGCGGATTTGTTTTTACAGTTTTCAGCAGTGATGCAGAATAAATTAGAGGACTGTTTTTCTGTTTGCCGTGGACATGTGTTAACACTTCAGATTTGGTTTCAATTTTTATTTTTTTGCTTAAACATTTGAGGAAAGTTCTGCAGACCTCACACACTCATTTCATTCATTTATTGCTTTTCCACTTACAGTAAGAACAACCAATTAGCAGCCATTGAGTCACTGTGGTAAAAGAAGAAGCAACGCTCAGTAAAGCAACGAGAGATCAATAACACATGAGGCTGAAGATTTTTATTGTTTCTATAGGCTTTGTCCTGTCTGTCCACCGTGTGTGTGTGTGTGTGTGTGTGTGTGTGTGTGTAGGGGCCCATATCAGTGTGTAAGCACACAAGTATGTGCACTGATGTGGTGAGGCGAGGGTGCAGCGTGACAGTGATGAATTAGCCGGATGCTAATAAGACTCTCTGATCTCAGCCGCTCTCACAGCTTCTTGGGGGGCACTTTTAATTGTGATATGTATCCCAGCATCCCCTTGGGCATCTCGTACGCCTGCCCTCTTCACTGTACTGTACCCACCCACACCTGGTAGACAGACAGTTGCATATGGGCACATGCACATACAGTAAAACACACTCTCCCTCCTCATCAAATGGGTCTTTGTGTGACTGTACGTGACAGGATTATTAATCAAAATGGGGAGAGAAATAAAAAAAACAGAGGAAGAGGAGGAGGAGGGGAGGAGGAGGAGGAGGAGGAGGAGGAGGCGTGAAAGAGAGCTAACCTGTGTGTGAAGCAATTCGTTCTCAACAAAAGACTCTCCTCATGCCTGAAACATAACCTGCCTTATTTGCTTTTTGAATAAACACAAATAGAGGACAAAATGCACCTTGACTGGAGCCATCAGGTGCATCAATATATATGTTAATACCCCCCCCCCCCCCCATCCCCCTGCTCACAGTTAACAACCACAAAAAGGAGAAGAATGTGGAATAATGGGGATTTTTTATTTTATTATTTTGTTTCCAGACTGGGGCTGTTTTTCCAAAGCGCTTTGTGTCAGAGAAGATTTATTTAATGTTGTTGTGATGAATCGGTGACTCCCAGAGAATGACCTTTCCCACCCGTGAAATTAGCAGCTGTATTTTATTTGCAGGGACTCCCATAGTGAGTATACTGAGTGTGTTTATATGTGGAACACTGGTAGACTTTGACAGCTTTGATGGGCTTTTATATCCATCCACATGAGGGTATTTGCATGTATAGGCCTCTCATACATACTACGCCCTAAAGGGGACAGTAAGGCTACTCAAGGCTAATCATTGCCACAATTTTTTTTGGTCAATATTGTAATCCATTATTTAACACGATTACTTACTGACTTTTGAAAAGATGTTGCTATTATTGAACTAAAACATTGAAACGGTTCAACAAATCAACAGGGAAAGCACCTTGATATGTGATATTTCCCTTCTTACTTGAATTCTGCTTCAGAACACAGTGTGGATTGGTAGCTGGAGAGGTGCCAGTTCACCTCCTGGGCACTGCCAATGTGCTCTTGAGCAAGGCACTGAACCCCTCAGGGCGCCTGCTCAGCACTCTCTCAGACATCTCTCCATTAGTGAGCATGTGTGTGTATTTCAGGCCTGTGTGTAGTGTGTAATAAAAACAGAGTGTAAATTATAATTTCCCCATAGGTGATCAATAAAGAGTATGAAATAAAAAAAGTTTTAATTAAATTACAAAAGCCCTAGGATACAGCCAGACATGCAGGGATGTTTTTTTTAATCCGTTGATTAAAAGTATTTTTTTGATGACTTTTGCAGAAAAAAATAGGATATTTTTAGAGAATAAACTAAAAATGTGTTGGTAAGTGTGGACTTTAAGAGGGTCCTTACGTGTGTGTGTGTGTGTGTGTGTGTGTGTGTGTGCGCGTGTGTGTGTATGTGTGTGTGTGTGTGTGTGTGTGTGTGTGTGTGTTTTCTTTAGGCTGAGAGGATCGTTAGAGAGTGGGCCATCCCGTCTTTACAGAGCGATTACGGCAGTGACCCTGTGGTCACTAAGATCTGGAACACCACCATGACAGAGGTACAGTATCTCTTAAACCCTGCACTGTTTGCTAATAGGCATACATGTACATGTATGTTATTACTTAATATCCTTGCTGACCATTTTCCAAACCACATACAGTAAATCAGGTTTTAAATACATTTCCCACTTTCTTGGAGAGATTGTTTTCACTTCTTCTCCAAGAAAATCTACTTTGTGAATCTTGAAAGCTGCTGTATAATCTGTTACAATCAAACTCATTTGATTAATTATGTGAGAGCCACATCATTGACACATTGCATGCAGGAAGTATGTACGCACAACGACACAGAGCAACAGCCGAACTGACAGCCTGAACTACAACCTGTTCTCGCCCCCCCCCCAATTTGTCAAACACTGACTATTGGTCAGTGGCTCTCAGCATCACATACCGACGCAAAAACCACCCTTTAGTGTCTGTATGGAAGCACCGGGCATAGCAGGAGCTCTAATGACGTAGTATTAAGCGAGATACATGGTAACGAGTAGTGGTAGATGATAATTCAGAGCCTCTAGACGTGTCAACCTAGTTAGGTTTAGGCATAGAGAGTAGGGATGGGTGAGGGTGAGAATACCAGGGTAATCAATCAGAGGCAGAATAAGGCGGGCCACGAGGCGTCCACTGATGTTGACACATCTACCAGATCCGATCTAGCATCTACCGTGAGTAGTAGGAAATCAAACACAGGCCTTCCACCCATGATGTGTGTCCCGTTTCTGTGCTGCCGTCACTAAAACGTACATTTTCTACCCAGACCCAAGACCTTTTCCCAAACATGTCAGTTAAACTTGGGTTTGTCCCGACCCAGAGCGTCAAAAAGAGAAAAAAGTGACGCCAAGAGTCCCGACCAAGTGCATCTTAAATAATAATCAATTTCATATTTAGAGATCATTAAGAAAAATATGCATGAGTCACATTATCGCCAGCCATGTTAAAATGAGCCTGCAGTGTGACGTAGTCTTTAGGGGAGAATACCCTCACTCCCATCCATCAAGGGAGTCTTTTTAGTCTTCTCCGAGGCACTAAAGGAACCCACCCTTCTAGACATTTAATGTATATTGTTAACATTTTAACTAATTCTTATGAATATTAAGTTTAGAGAAAATGATTCAAGTGAATACAAAAAGATAAAAAAAAGACTAAAGTAATAAATGTACCATAAAGCCAAAAGCTAGACGCATGTTGCGAGAGCATCAAATAGTGACGTTAGGAGACCCGATCCAAAGAGTCCAAAATCACGCTAAAGGAGACTTTAACAAAAAGCTCAAAGGCAATGCGGTTGACGTCACAACGCTTTAAACTGTTGGTAATTTCCTTTGGAGAAGTCTGCATCGATGCAGACTCACGGAAAGGGCTCGGTAAGTGTGTACTCAAACCCTCACGCCCTTCGATATTAGACATTGGGACAAACCTAAGCTCTTACGAATTTCAAAGTCTGAGTCTGTGAGTCTGCACTTTGGGATTGGGCCAATGTGTTAGCTCTCACTGAACTTGAACTTTGATAATGCTTACGGATCTAAGATTTATCCACAGAACACCCCCTGCCAGTGCTTTCCTGCTGTGCTTCCTTCCCTCTCCCAGGTCAAGTGCTGCGGTTTCACCAACTACACAGACTTTGTGGGATCTAAGTTTGAAATAGAGAATGGAGGCAGCCTGCCGCCCATCTGCTGCGGGATTAACAGCACCCCCTGCAGCCTGGAAGAGGCAAAGAGCAGCGCTGTGCGGGTGAGATGTACAACATTAGAATTGAATTTAAAAAATATTCAAAGTAAAGGCAGAGGAGGTAAGTCTATTAATGTTTTAAGTGGAATGGACAAGATATTTAATCTGACACGCCAATTGGTTTGGTAACACAGAACCATCCGAGAAGCAGTCACTGGAAACTGTTTGGTGTTGGGCAGGCACTTCCAAAAAAATGACCTGGCAGGTGATTGGATGAACCATCTGTCTATCACCTCCACCTTATTGGTTTTTGAACATGTGCATCACATGTGCCACACACACCTAAACCACGCCCGTAGCTCCCATTAGCTTCTCACCAGATGCTACAACACATGGATTTTCATGTGATATGTTGACCTCATGATATCACGAGAATCCAAGTGCCAGTTACAAGGTAACAGTATAAACAAAAAAATAACACATCTCTCAATATAATGTAACACAACACACACTAACAGCAGCGCAAATTAAGTCGGTTCCGCTGGAAAACGGTGTTTCTACCTCCGAGTTGGGAGTGAGTTACTGCCCCAAGCGAAGGAGTGCAAGTATCTTGGGGTCTTATTCACAAGGGTAAAATAGAGCATGAGATGGACAGGTGGATTGATGCAGCGTCGACATTGTACCGAACTGTAGTGGTGAAGAAAGAGCTGAGCCAGAATGCAAAGCTCTAGCTCAAAGATTTAACAGTCCGTCTACGTTCTGACCCCTCATCCTGTGGTCATGAGCTCTGGGCAGTGGCCAAAAGAATTAGATACAAGCAGCCAAAACTTGCTGAAGTCATAAGGTTAGGTTCAGAGATCCGGAGGGAGCTCGGAGTAGAGCCGCTGCTCCTTCATGTTGTAAGTGCCTAGTTGAGGTGGTTTGATTAGGATGAGTCATTCTTGGTTTTTTTCCTCTCCTGGAATAAATAATTGTGGGCACTTTTTGTACAGATGAAAAGGGACGGAAATAGTGAACTGAACTAACTTGTTCAGATCCCGGGATTCTCCATCACTTCCCCACTGCCAGCCAATCACAGCTCGAAGTGGTTGTGAATGTCAGAATTTTTGGGGCAAGCGATCCAAAACATTGAGATGTTTTAGTCTGGTGCAAACCAACATTCCCATCCATTTAGCCTCTTCGCTAGCAGGGCTGCAAAATAATTTTTAAATTAGCCACCATGAAATAAAAAATTAATTTCAAACATTTCAACATTAGGAATTTGGCCAATTGATTAATTTAAAAAGCATTCAATGCATCAATTGATAGTATTGTATTAGTCTTATTAATTTCATTATATTTCAACCTAGTGAATGTTTTTTGGTGTCTTTGTTTCCTAGGATGTTTTCCTATTTGTCTGTTACTGATGATTATATTTACACCACTTTTCTCCTCAGGGCTGTTTCAGAGACATCCTGGCGATGGTCCAGAAGCACGCCAACATCGTGGGAGGCGTCGCAGCAGGAATAGGACTCTCAGAGGTAAAATAAGATGAAAAGGAAGCGCAAGATTTTCAAAAATGTGCTCACTTTGACTGAAAGACGGGCTTTTCAGTCCATATTAACCCTCCTGTTGTCCTCGGGTCAAATATGACCCATTTTCAAAAAGTTTCTATATCAGCAATTTGTGGTTTCTTTCAACCAAATTGTCCAAAACAATAACGTGGATGGTTCTATACCACGCTCTTCATAGTTCACTACTTCCATTGAATTTGGGTGTTTTATTCTATTGTATAGCATTTGAAAATTCATAAAAAGCATGTTGAATAAGGTGACGAAAATGTCATATAGCTTCAAAAACATGGGGAAAAAAAACGTTTAAAAAAAAATGCAGAAAAAATGGACAAATACATCAGGAAAAGTGTCGAATGGTCGAAAACGTCAAAAATAAGTTTATTTTAAAAAATGTTACCCATAAAAACAAAAAGTTGCATGGTCAATGGGAAGGCAACACAAGGGTTAAAAATGGTAAAAATCCACTGTAAGAACAGCATCTTGGGTTAAAGGCTGTGATAGTAATAAATACAATAGGAGGGGATTTGAACTCCAGACGTGTTGGTGTCCCATTAGCCCAGCATGTTACCTGGATAGATTTGTGAAAGCATTATGAGGGAAACATTGAAAAATGACTTTATTCAAACAAAAGTTGCCCAAAAATTGCAAAATGTGTATGATATTCACAGTGTCTGTACACAGCGTTAAAATGAGGGGGGATCTATAAGATGAAAAAGGGGACTCTGCTCATCGATTGAGGGTTCATCCATTGTCATCCGCAACGCGCCATACCACACCGGGAGCGTCTCAGAAGCGGAGCGTCTTGCTGCCCGACTCGCAGATTACATGGTCTCTACTTTGTTCATACAGAACAAGCATGTGTGTCTTAACCCTCGTGTTGTCTTCACTTTCGGGACCCTCTCGTGTCCCTCGGGTCAAATTGACCCGTGATTTATTTGGGGTTTTACTTTATTTACTTCATAATCTATTAACAAATATTGTCTTCATCTTAATTTCCAACAATTGAGATAACATCTATGTTTAGGGAATGCAATCAGTCTCTATTAGCACACAATTAAAAATGGAAGTGGGGTTTGTTATTTGACGTAAGGTTATAATTCATGTTAAAAATCCGCTTTGTGATCATTCTTATCTTGGAAAAAGTGGTCATATCCACAATAATTTTCTGAATTGAGTCAGGAATACATGTTTATCACAGAATATAAGGCACGGCCATTGATTTTCAGGTAACTTGTACCATTTTTCTTCTTCAAAAAATTTGAAATGGGTCAATTTGACCCAAATATGATACAAGGGTTAAGCTAGTGTCTACCTTCCAATACAAGCACTCCTGTCATTTAACTTTCAGGCGTTGTCCATGACTGACAGCTGAAGTCTGGAGGACCCTCGAGATCTCGTGAATTCATGTAGGATAGAACCACAAAACCAACAATAGTTTGTTTCCATCCAGAGGAGTACAAGGGGAAGAACTCTGTGCTGTGTTTTCAAGGTGTAGAGCACGGAAATATGATCCACCGTGAGCATGTTGTATTTTATTTTGAAAACTAACGGGATGTCCGGCAAAGATAGAAGCTCTGCGTATCGGCTCCGGAGGGCCTGCAGAGTCACACACATTGACTTTAATTGCAGGTTTTTTCTTACAAAAAGCCTCTGATCTGCATGGTTTCAGTAAATAGAACGCAAAAAAACAGATTTTGAACTATTTTTTTCCTCAGATTGCTGCCATGACCGTGTCCATATACCTCTACTGCCACCTGGATGACTAAATCATGAGAACCCTTCACGACAGGAACCACACAGACATTCACACACATCTACATTATTTAACAATCACTTAAGATACTCTCTTCTTTCTGGTTTCTCAGGAAGATGTCTAGCTTTACTAAAAAATAAATAAAATAAAACATGTTTATGACGAGAATCCAGCAACTGTGTTTTATATAGAGAAAAAAGTTTTATAAGCAATTCCAAATTTGCCAATAAAATATATCAACCAGCATTCACTGAGTGACGCCTGCATTCATTTGAGGTGAACTGGCCCCACTTTAGCTACCAGTCCCCCACTCACTATTTAGCTGCTTGTACCCGCAATTTAATTCTTTGGTCCTCTACCCAAAGCCAATGACCATAGGGTGAGGGTCGGAACGTAGATGGACTGATAAATCAGGAGCTTTGCTTCCTGGATTAGCTCTTTTACTAGAAACCAGTCCCGTACAACATCTGCAACGTCGCTCCAAACCAAGAAAATGACATTTGAGACATAGGAGAATGACAGTGAGAGAACGAGAGATCAACAGGAAGACAAAGAAAAGAAATAAGACTAAAAGGAGTGAGGCTGAGAGTATGAGGTATTGCTCTGAGTAGCGCTTTCATTGCAAAGCCTCAACCAGCAACAAAAAGCTTTGTTTAGCAGTTTCTGTAGGACTGCAGAGGAAAATGCAACAAGAGAATGACATTGGAGACATAGAAAGAGAATGACAGTGAGAGGAAGATAAAGAGAGATCAACAGGAAGACAAAGAAAAGAAATAAGACAAGGGGAGAGATGTTCTAGGTTAGACATTTCGGTATAGCTGTAATTTAGACAGGAGATCCATAATATAAAAGTAAATGTCATTCTTGAGGCCGCACTGATCAATATTTTATTTTGACATTGGATGAAATGTCAACGCATAATGTGAAAGGTGACGAACCCACCGAGGATTATCACCCCTCGGCTCGACGGAGCTTTTTTAGCATCTTTCAGCTCATTGTTTTGGTTTTATGGCCCACCGCTCTCATCAGCATTGTTTATATTACCAGCAGATGAACCTTTGCTGAACCTCCGTTACGCTACCTGCCCAGCACCAACAGCACAACGACAATGTTAAAGCTATTAGAACAAACATCTACACCCACATCAGCCAGATGTGGGTGTAGAGTTGGAGAAGAAAACTAATGTTAAGAGGGAATGAAACAAAGCATACCAAAACTTTTGATGGAAAAGGAATAATTAAAAGAAACTGTGTAATCCAAGAGAAGCAAATACAACAAAGTTCTATTTTATCATCATCATGAAAAGAAATCAGAGTAATGATGAAAGATGAAGCCAAGACGAGTATGAGTTCCTGTTTCACTTCATTTGATCTTTTTCTGTTATTGTTCTTTTGTTAGAATCGTCTCAGTGCTGCTGAGCTCAATACAAAACAGACACACACACACACAAACACAGTCGTGTCTCACTATCTTTATTGACATAATGCATTCCCTAGCCCCTTACCCTAACCTTAACCATCAAACCTAAATGCCTAACCTTAACCCTTACCCTAACCTTAACCATCAAACCTAAATGCCTAACCTTAACCCTTACCCTAACCCTAACCATAACCTAATTCTAACCCTGATCCTAAAACCAAGTCTTATCCCTCAAACAGCCCTTTAACGTTATGGGGACCAGCATTTTGTCCCCACAAAGCTGTCAGGACCCCATAAGTATACTGTATTTCCAGTTTTTGGTCCCCACAAATGTAGTAAAACCTGGTCACACACACACACACACACACACACACACACACACTCACACAAACACACACACACACACAGTGCCAAGTGGCACTATCATTGTGTGGACCCGTCATTGACATAATTAATGTGCCTAGCCCCTTACCCTGACCATGCCTAACCTTAACCATTACCCATTACCTAATTCTAACCCTAAAACCAAGCCGTAACCCTCAAACAGCCTTTTAAAGTTGTGCGACCCCACAAGTGTACTTTATTCTTGCACACACACACACAAAATCAATATTCCATCTACATCAGCCTCTGAGAATCACAATGCTCAATAGGTCAAAAATGACATTTGAAGGGCGGCGAACACACTTTTATCCACCGATACAACCCAGCGATTTCTGACTGACGTGTACAAATGAGCAGGTTTGGAGCTTGTGATGACGAGAGCGAGCGAGAGAGAGCGAGCGAGCGAGCAAGAGAGAGAGGGAGAGAGAGAAAAAAATGACAAATGCCTCATTTGAAGAGAAAACAGTCAGTCAGTGCATCACACATACGCAGTAACACGCACAATTGCCATCACTTTACAGTCAGTCCAGCTTCATTATTCCTGATGAAAATGTCTTCCAGCAGACAGGTTCATAAACACAGCTCGCTCTCACACACACACACACACACACACACACACACACACACACACGACAGGCTTCATTAACACACTATTGAAGTCCCCGTTGATGAGACACCAAAACCGCACACACCAACGGATGTCTTTAATGGACTATTTGCAGTAAAAACAATGCGCTAAGATAATTCTAGTTAATAGACCCAATCACACTGCGCTCTGTCTGAGGTCTGACACTTCCATGGCAGCGCTCCATTGACTTATGTAAAAACCTTCAAATTGTCATTTTCTGTGGATTTTTTGCAAGCTACGGTTAAAAAGGTTGTTCCTGGGGCACTTTGTCACTTCGTGGAAAGGATAAAAAGAGAAGTAGGTTTTATTTCCTTTCCAAAAGAATAAAAATAAAAGTAGGCTGTGGATCAAACTTTGTGGACGCCATCATAACCAGTTGACCCACATTCATAGCTTTGTCTATTGTTATAAACCATGTTGATCGTTGAGATCTTGGAACACGGCAATGTCACTACAACAAAGTCCAACAGTTAAAGAAACAAGTAATAAAAGAGCTAAAGAAGGAAGGGAGTCTAAATAGTCTGGCATTGCCAGACCTTCCTCCACAGCGCTGCACACGAGGGTCTGGCTAGGCCACACAAAATTCCTGAATGGGAGAAAAACGTGCTCTGGTTTATTGTCATTTCTTTAAATGAAAGCGCCGGACGGAGCCACGGTGCCGCTGGTAAACAGCCTCGGGAAGGAACTTGTTTTGGTGGAAGACCCTGCAGAGATCTGAGGAGCAGTTAGTCCTCATGAATCCACCAGAGTTCAGAACGCCAACACAAAGAAAGAGGAAGGTAACTATGGAGGATGTAAAATGAAAAGAGATCAAATTAAGAAATAATTTACTAAGTTAATAGGGGTAATCATGCCATAATTGAATTTAAAAAAGGAAACTAAAATGTAAAATGCTAATTTGAAAAAGTGACATGTACAAAGTTTAAAATGCAAAGCTTAAAGAGAAATGCTCAAACTGAAATCTTAAAAATTGAAAGATGACATTGAAAATCGCAATGGAAAAAGAAAAAAAAAACAAAATATGAAACTCTAAATATGTTTAATTGGAAATACTAAACTCTCAAATTGAATACAAGCAGTAGATAGTTTTCTCTTTGGACTTTAAATTATGAATAAATATATTCTACATTTTTCACGGCGAAATGTCTTTTAAGAAATAAAAGTGCGTTTGTAACTGTAAAGGTTTGTTTTTTTTTAAATAAAAAAAAAAAATTATCACAAAAAAGAACCTATGGAATCATGTTATTTTTTGGGAATTAAGTTGAAAGAAACGATATTTTTATGTATAGAAGTTTTGAAAATTGGTCAAATTTGACATGAGGGTTGACATGATACAAGCCTTCTGTGATCCTGCACCTCCCCCACCCCTCCTCCACGCAGTTGCTAGTAGCCAAGGAGGACACGGAGGATTATAAAAACATTATTGACTCTTCAGAAGAGGTCATCTTCACTCGAGAAACGGCGCGTGAAAGTCGCCGGACGCCACAATCTCCTGAACATAGTCATACTGAGAAATACACAGAGGTGTGTGTGGAGCTGAGTCTTAATTAGCTTTGTAGCAACTCATTAGGCAACGGCTTGAATGTAACAGACGTTTATTGATATAAAAAGTATTATTTTTACAGTAGTAAAGGCCGATATGATGCTGCCTGTGATAGAAGCTGAATAAACAGCTTTGAAAGTGGGAAACGCAAACATTTGGCTTTAAAAATATGCAAGAATGTAATAAACAAGTTTCTCCAATAACCGGACAGAGGCTGTACAGTAGAACCTTAGGAGCCAAATCTTTCACAGGTTTTGAAAGTCAGAGCTCTGAAAGGGCAGGAAGCCACATTTTGTCCTTGGTAGACCGTAGCAGCTGCAGAAATCCACCAAACCGAGGATTTGCATACATTTCCCTCGCTGCATGAGTTTCCCCTCACCGCTGCTCTCTGGGGAAATCTGCAGGCAGCACAAGGCCACACACACACCAACAGAAATCTGAGCTAAGAATAACAGTAGTTTTCCCATGAATAATATGCACCAATAATAAATCCTTCTGTATGAATTATTTCAACAGCGCACAGTACGGTATGACCTTAAAAAGAACATAAACACCACTATGAATCCTCTGTAAAAAAACATCTTTATTCATTTGCATGATAAAAGATAAAAGGAACTCATACACATCAAACTGCAGTACGTCCGTGGATCCTCATCGTGACACACACACACACACACACACACACACACACACACACACACACACACACACACACACACACACACACACACACACACACACACACACACACACACACACACACACACACACACACACACACACACACACACACACACACACACACACACACACACACACACACACACACACACACACACACTTCAGTCTTTCCCAAATTACCTCACAGCACTACATAAAATGAACCGTACTGCTGAGGAGATGGCAATTTAGTTTTACCCAATCAATAGAGTGAAATGAAAAGACAAATATGGAAGAAGTAGCTTAAAAAGTGGACAGATTCCACTTCTTCAAACTGAAATTTCCAGGACACAAATGGACATTAATTCAGTCAAGACACAGGCTGTAATTCAGCTGAATAAGTTGTTCTTCTAACAGACTGCAGATAGTAAATATATGGTTTCCTGAACACACACAAATACACACATTAAAAAAAAATAACACTCAAACCACTCTGCAAAAACTGATCGATGCGATGAAACGTGATTCACACACTCATTCATTTAGTCGGTACAGTGTTACGTCTGAAGTAGTGTCTTCTCACAGAAAAACACTCTGCAATCCTCCTAATTAGCATGTATAAGTGGCAAATCAATTGATAAATATCTATACCATACTATATGTATCTATACCGTAGCTATAAGCATAAATAACTGTCAATATGTGTTTGACAGTGTCAAGAACTGGAAATTCTCAAATCAAGCATTTGAAATCTCATTTTTCATGGAAGGGAAAAATATCAAATATCATGATACTGCAGGTCCAGGATCAGTGGGAAAACCAGATCCAAGGCCCTTGGTGGACGTTTCCTTGACATCCGAGAGCCAGCGTCGCCAGAAGAAGAGCGGCCCACTCTCGTAGCCTACTAACAGATGTCTATAACATTTTAAACAGAATATTATACCAGTCTGATCTCATGAAATGGCGCAAACTTGTATGCCATTATTGGCGTGTTATCAAGACTCATACTGGCTTTTTAGCGTGTTTATCAACACTTCATTGACTTTCATTACCTTGCGATTGCGTAAGAATTCACGCCATAGCGAGAAGTATGAAAGGGCGAAAATCTGTGTGGAGAGGTTGGTCGGGGAGACACTCAGGAGACCAGGGGTCGCGTCCCGCGTGTCACGTTTCCTAAACTCAACAGTTGCTTTCTTCTCATGATAACACACCAAGTGGCGATAATACACCAAGTGGCGATAATACACCAAGTGGCAATAATACACCAAGTGGCGATAATACACCAAGTGGCGATAATACACCAAGTGGCAATAATACACCAAGTGGCAATAATACACCAAGTGGCGATAATACACCAAGTGGTGATAATACACCAAGTGGCGATAATACACCAAGTGGCAATAATACACCAAGTGGCGATAATACACCAAGTGGCAATAATACACCAAGTGGCAATAATACACCAAGTGGCGATAATACACCAAGTGGTGATAATACACCAAGTGGCAATAATACACCAAGTGGCAATAATACACCAAGTGGCGATAATACACCAAGTGGCGATAATACACCAAGTGGCGACAATACACCAAGTGGTGATGTGGCAATAATACACCAAGTGGTGATGTGGCAATAATACACCAAGTGGCGATAATACACCAAGTGGCGATAATACACCAAGTGGCAATAATACACCAAGTGGCGATAATACACCAAGTGGCAATAATACACCAAGTGGCGATAATACACCAAGTGGCGATAATACACCAAGTGGCAATAATACACCAAGTGGCGATGTGGCAATAATACACCAAGTGGCGATAATACACCAAGTGGCCACAATACACCAAGTAGCGTGTACGTTTACGTCCGCTGTATAGAGCCTAGACATACGCGCGGATAGCTGAAAATGCGTAAAGATAACACGCCACTTGGCTTAAGAAGGTATGTGTGTATGTTTACGCCAAGTCATGATGTCACGTTGTATGCCACCTTACATTTTTAACTCTTTAAAATAATGTTCCTGTTTTATTTTGTGGTGTTACAGTACGTCTGGGCCTCGTGCTGATGCCGGACTTTTACTAAAAACACCAAAACAACACTTTTCCAGCTAGCAACTTTAACACAACCATTTCTAATTTCACAAAGCAGACCAACTACTGTTTTGTGTATTGCAGTCTAAAAAATGCAAGTAGATGGGAAAAAACTTTAATTAGATCTAGTAAAAATAAACTGATTTTTAAAAAATTGTATTCAGGAACCATCTGATTAAATGCATAGAATACATAATTGGGATGTTCTTGTTTTGTTTGCACTTAACGCATCACTGTAAGAATCTGCGTACTGTATGAGTGTTTCTTATTGAAGAATATGTTGAATTGGTGATAATTCTCATTTTTGTCTCTTTCAGACACCTGATCCGAGGCAACTTCAACAATAGTAAAAACCCACAGGGCTGTTATCAACGCGTTCACGCAAACTCAATATCTAAAACGCTGAAAAATATGCAAACCCTTTACATTTTTCATCAAAAAATATATTAGGCATGTATATACAATATTATTTCATTATCTGTAAACGTTAAGAGTCTTAAAAAAAACGCACTGACCTCGATAAAAGTGGAGCTCTAAAATGAAAAATAATGCAATCAAACGATGTAAATCCTTTGTGATTGATGGATGTAAAATAAATAGAGATAAGTTAAAACATATGTACAAAATGAACAAACACTCAGTAGTTAAAAAACAACAAAACGGGCTAAATTCTGCCGAGTGTTTGTGTCATTTGTACCTTGAAATTGTTATTTACCAAACCGCGGATCAGCCCACAGTTGTCACGGAAACAGCAGTTGACAGTCATATCCCGTTTCGGCCGTTCAGTCACGTTTTACCAAAACTGTTTTTTAAGCATCGTCGCTCCTCCTCGAGGCGTTGGACGGATATAGTAGTGCAGTTTGTAGTGTTAATCCCCCTTTCATTTCAATACCAGAAAAACAAAATGAGGACTCCATTTCCCAGGTATCCTCTCGAACACAAGTTCATCATCAGTCAGTTTTGGGGTTGTGGCACCCTGGCTGGATTACTAGTGGTTGTTGGTGGAGGGAGGAGAAGAGATAAGGCCTGGGCTGGTTGAAGTGTGTGTGTGTGTGTGTGTGTGTGTGTGTGTGTGTGTGAGGTTGAACATCCGGTCTACATCTGCTCCACCGGTGCTCCCTCTTCTTTGGGCGGAGGCTCTAAGTGAATGGGTGTGACACCGGCGGGTTTCTTCACACTGGCCATGAGACAAAGAGATGGACAGACAGGGTTAGTCATCTTTTTATTATCTTCAAATACTGTCTGTCATTTTGAGACATGTTATATTTTACCTACAGTAAGACAGAAATAAAAACAAATACAAAGATGTTTGTCGCACTACGGTGTATTAGGGACATTGTAGATAAAAACCTTTTTTATTTACAGAGCTGTGAGATGGGGTAATATTCAGAGAAACAACTCAGAATATCCGAGATTAAAGTGGTACATTTACGAGAAAGTACTCACAAAATTACGAGAAAAGAAAAATGAATATTCTGAGATTATGAAGTCTTAAATGTGTGAGAAAAAAACAACAACTATTATGTGCCCTGCTATACTGAACACATCTGAATACATCTGAATTGCCCATGGATGTATCCTTGAAATCTGTCCAGTGCTACCTTGCAAAGTCTTTTTTTTTTTTCATTTTTCCATTTTACAAGTGTGCACAAGTGAGTGTGCAGATACACTTCAAATGTAATCAATACAGCTGCCTGTTACACCTGTGCCTCGAAGAAAGCAACATGAAAGTCTCACCAGCTTCCAAGTATTTATTTCTAAGATTTTTGGGGAGAATTTAGCTTCATGACTGCATTCACTACGCAGCCGATGTAAAAAAAAAAAGGTTTTAGCCTGGCACCTCGTCTGGGATAAAATCGCCTTGGAAGACCAGCAGCTGTACTGTCGGAGGCCACTTAAAACCAATGCTAACAATAAACCTGCAGAGCTAATGACAGCCACACTGCTACGGGCCGAGCCTTATTATACAAGTTCACTGCTGCACAGATAACTAGCTATCAACAAAAAAAAGTGCATCGGGCAACATGACATCACATGTTATCAAGTTATTGAACCCTCTTCAACATACTCTTTAGGCAGCATAAAGAGCCTCTTGCTGGTTATGGAGCAGAGGGAGGAGTGGAGCTGGAAGCCAGGAGGGGAAGATGGGCAGTGACTTGGCCACCACAGCCGACCCACCCTCGGGAGGGTGTTGCGGATAAGGGTCGAAACACCCAATGAAGGACGGGTACCGCCTGATGACATCAACCCCTCCTGGCCAAGGCTACATTCACTTAAGGCGAAGGAAGGTGAGAAGCATTTTCTGATGTATTTGTTAGCTGTGTGTATACAGTGGCTTGAGAAAGTTTACACACCCATGCTAAAGTTGATTAAAAAGAGGAATATTATAAAAAATAAATCAATCATCTTTTGGAAATTGATCTGAATGCCTTAATTAAAAAAAATGAGGAAAATCCAACATTTTAAGGGCACCAGTTTTAGTTGTGAATGAATAATGTATTGTAAATAAATAAATGTTCTTCCTTAAAATACAGGGGGCATAAGTATACACCCCCTATGTTAAAATACAGGGGGCATAAGTATACACCCCCCTATGTTAAAATACAGGGGGCATAAGCATACACCCCCCTATGTTAAAATACAGGGGCATAAGTATACACCCCCCTATGTTAAAATACAGGGGGCATAAGTATACACCCCCCTATGTTAAAATACAGGGAGCATTAGTATACACCCCCCTATGTTAAAATACAGGGGGCATAAGTATACACCCCCCTATGTTAAAATACAGGGGGCATAAGCATACACCCCCCTATGTTAAAATACAGGGGGCATAAGTATACACCCCCCTATGTTAAAATACAGGGGGCATAAGTATACACCCCCCTATGTTAAAATACAGGGGGCATAAGTATACACCCCCCTATGTTAAAATACAGGGGCATAAGTATACACCCCCCCTATGTTAAAATACAGGGGCATAAGTATACACCCCCCCTATGTTAAAATACAGGGGGCATAAGTATACACCCCCCTATGTTAAAATACAGGGGGCATAAGTATACACCCCCCTATGTTAAAATACAGGGGGCATAAGTATACACCCCCCTATGTTAAAATACAGGGGGCATAAGTATACACCCCCCTATGTTAAAATACAGGGGCATAAGTATACACCCCCCTATGTTAAAATACAGGGGGCATAAGTATACACCCCCCCTATGTTAAAATACAGGGGCATAAGTATACACCCCCCTATGTTAAAATACAGGGGGATAAGTATACACCCCCCTATGTTAAAATACAGGGGCATAAGTATACACCCCCCCTATGTTAAAATACAGGGGCATAAGTATACACCCCCCTATGTTAAAATACAGGGGGCATAAGTATACACCCCCCTATGTTAAAATACAGGGGTATAAGTATACACCCCCCCCTATGTTAAAATACAGGGGCATAAGTATACACCCCCTATGTTAAAATACAGGGGCATAAGTATACACCCCCCCTATGTTAAAATACAGGGGCATAAGTATACACCCCCCTATGTTAAAATACAGGGGCATAAGTATACACCCCCCCTATGTTAAAATACAGGGGCATAAGTATACACCCCCCTATGTTAAAATACAGGGGGCATAAGTATACACCCCCCTATGTTAAAATACAGGGGTATAAGTATACACCCCCCTATGTTAAAATACAGGGGGCATAAGTATACACCCCCTATGTTAAAATACAGGGGCATAAGTATACACCCCCCTATGTTAAAATACAGGGGGAATAAGTATACACCCCCCTATGTTAAAATACAGGGGTATAAGTATACACCCCCCTATGTTAAAATACAGGGGGCATAAGTATACACCCCCCTATGTTAAAATACAGGGGCATAAGTATACACCCCCCTATGTTAAAATACAGGGGGCATAAGTATACACCCCCTATGTTAAAATACAGGGGCATAAGTATACACCCCCCTATGTTAAAATACAGGGGGAATAAGTATACACCCCCCTATGTTAAAATACAGGGGGCATTAGTATACACCCCCCTATGTTAAAATACAGGGGGCATAAGTATACACCCCCCTATGTTAAAATACAGGGGGCATAAGTATACACCCCCTATGTTAAAATACAGGGGCATAAGTATACACCCCCCTATGTTAAAATACAGGGGCATAAGTATACACCCCCCTATGTTAAAATACAGGGGGCATAAGTATACACCCCCCTATGTTAAAATACAGGGGGCATAAGTATACACCCCCTATGTTAAAATACAGGGGCATAAGTATACACCCCCCTATGTTAAAATACAGGGGGCAGAAGTATACACCCCCTATGTTAAATTCCCATAGAAGCAGGCAGATTTTTATTTTCAAAGGCCAGTTATTTCATGTATCCAGGATACTTTTGGAAATGACCCCCATACCATCACATACCCTTCACCATACATAGCGATTGGCATGCTATGGTGAAGGGTATGTGATGATGTGGGGGATATTGGCAAATGACACAATTTACATGACGCGGACTACAGCATCTTAAAGTAGAATTTGAGTTTCCTCACGAGTAGGGGGAGATTGGCACGGCGACCACCAGGACATGATTCCTTTTCCTGAAGAGCCGCCACATTCCTCTGTGGTATCCCCGAACATCCAGGTCCCAAACATGGAGGCACTGAGCAGAAAACGGAGAAAGACAAGAACGCTTTCAATTATGCTGCTCACTATGGCGAGGATCATTTCATGAGACACAAAAAAAAAAAACATACTTGGAAATGATTTTTGTTCCTTTGACAAAGATACGATGAAGAGACAATATCAATTTTTAAAAAAAAGGGGAAGTGAAAACACTCCTAAACATCAGTGGCCATGGCCATGATATACAGCCATAATGATAAATAATGCATTCCTGAAAGGAACGATGGGGAGGAATTACAAAAGGGTTTTAACATAAAAACTAAACCAGCACTCTGCCGCGGCCACAATGCAAGTATGACAAAATATATAGAGCTATCAACATGTAGACGGTAAATGAGCAAGTTGATTATGATATAAAATTGACTAAATTCAATTGCTTAATTTAGAAAACAGTCAAAATCCTTTCCTAGTAGTAGTTTATGGGCTGAAACAGGAGTCTTCAACGGTTTTTAAGCCAAGAAAGATGGAACAGGGACCCCCTATGACATATATTGTATAAAATTAAGATGCATATTAAACTGGGCCTACAATAAAGCCTTAATGCATACCTTATTTTCATAGAATACTAAACTACTCAAATAGTCTAATAATTGCTGGCATGATTTTGTAAATCTTTTAAAGTGCTCATATTATGCTTTTTGGCTTTCCCCTCCTTCCTGTATTGTGTTATATAACATATTTGTGCATGTTATAGGTTTACAAAGTGGAAAAGCTCAAAGTGTCCCCCCCCATTGGGACGTACGATCTCCAACAGAAAACATTGTTCAGAAACAGCTCTATTGTAGTCCAGCTTTTACTTCCGTGATGAACGTGCGTCATTTCGTAACACACGTTATAATGCTCCCCTAGCTGCTACTGTGGCACGCCCTCATACTCTGCTTCTGACTGGCTAGTAGTCCTTACCTAGGTACTGTCAGGGCCCTCATACTCTGCTTCTGACTGGCTAGTAGTCCTTACCTAGGTACTGTCAGGGCCCTCATACTCTGCTCCTGACTGGCTAGTAGTCCTTACCTAGGTACTGTCAGGGCCCTCATACTCTGCTCCTGACTGGCTAGTAGTCCTTACCTAGGTACTGTCAGGGCCCTCATACTCTGCTTCTGACTGGCTAGTAGTCCTTACCTAGGTACTGTCAGGGCCCTCATACTCTGCTTCTGACTGGCTAGTAGTCCTTACCTAGGTACCGTCAGGGCCCTCATACTCTGCTTCTGACTGGCTAGTAGTCCTTACCTAGGTACTGTCAGGGCCCTCATACTCTGCTTCTGACTGGCTAGTAGTCCTTACCTAGGTATTGTCAGGGCCCTCATACTCTGCTTCTGACTGGCTAGTAGTCCTTACCTAGGTACTGTCAGGGCCCTCATACTCTGCTTCTGACTGGCTAGTAGTCCTTACCTAGGTACTGTCAGGGCCCTCATACTCTGCTTCTGACTGGCTAGTAGTCCTTACCTAGGTACTGTGCATGTGCAACTCCCAACTAAGATGGAATAGAAGTGCGATGCCTCACTCTGTAGCAAAAACAGAGAGTTTGACATACAGGGTGAAAAGAGGAGCTGTAGCAATGTGCATGACAACATATGGTTTACTTTCTGAAAATTAAGCCACATAAACCTACTCAGGTACAACCTCTAAATACAATTATGAACCTGAAAATGAGCACTTTAATGTTAAACATACATGTGACGCAGTGGATCCTTAGGGTTCACCGTATCTGTGGATGGCCTTAGTGACTACATTGTTTACATTATGGGCCAGTAAGCAGTGGGGATTTTTTGTTAACCTTCTTACAATTTCTTTTTAATAATATGTTTGATTCAGGTTAAGACATTAACATTTGAAACAAATTCAAAAATGAATAATAATTGGAAGGCCCCCCTGCATTGACTCTGAAGACCCCCTGTTCAAGATCCCTGGGCTAAAATATACACCAACATGGACACCTTTTAAAAAGCCCCCCAGCAAGTCTTCCTGCTCTGACTGAGTACCTTGGCGAGCTCTGTCCAGGTGGATGTATCCACCTCTGTCTCCATCTTTATGAACATGACGTAGGTCTTCCCCTCCGAGTCTGGCAGGAACGAGTCCTCACACGGGTTCTTAGTGTGGTCCAGCACCTCTGCTTCCCTGGGACACACACACACACACACACACACACACACACACACACACACACACACACACACACACACACACACACACACACACACACACACACACACACACACACACACACACACACACACACACACACACACACACACACACACACACACACACACACACACACACACTTTACTAATGTAACCTAAACCATCTGCAGGATCAGTGAATCTCCTGTATCTCACTTACTTCAGCAGGCTTTGGATCTCCACTTCATAAGCGTCTCTCTTTAAGCTGTGAAGAACAAGAACACCCAGACTGTCACTTTTTGCCAATTTTGATCCACAAGCAGTTCAAGAACTCTTGATATGAAAAACATCTGAACAGAAATCACGTAACGCCCGTGTACACACCCGTCAACGTTCCTCAGCTGCACGTTGGGAACAGTGTTGAACTTGTGTTTCTTGAAGTATACCTCCTATGAGACAGAAAAGAAAAACAGTTTTACTACAAGGAAATACTTCACATGTATGTTATCTGCCACATGGCTGATAAAGACAATGTCCATTGTTACTTTAAAAAAAATATACAGTATGATTTTGGGGGGGGATCTAGTTGTACTGTAATATGTACATGTTTGTAATGTAAGTTGTAATGTAATACAGCTTTACACGGAGCCCCGAAGGTGACATGAAGGAAAACAATAAAACTCAAGATCTCCAACAAACAATAAGCATAAGGTTGACGTCAACAGTCAAAGACAATGTCCATAATAACACTTCACGTTGGAATGTATTAATTAGTAATGCTTATCAAAATAAACAATGGATCTATTTAGACAACCAAAGAGATGCAATTATTTTGTCATGCTACTAGCTAGCGCCGCTAGCTAGCATTCCTCTACTGGAGTCCCTGATGGATGTGCTGGGAGTGATTATAGTACATTGGGATGCGGGTCCACTTACCTTGTGTCTGTGTGTGGTTAGCTAGCGGCAGCTAGCTAGCTACTAAGGACATTAAGGTTAACTAGCTACTAAGTAATACATTTATTTTGATAAGCATTACAATTACTCAATTACTGCAGGCTAACCTTAGCAGCTAGTTAGCCATTTATAATAGAGTAAAATGGAGCATTTTGGAACAAAAGCTCTCTCAGATCTTACATGGAAATATCCGTTCATGTTTAGGCCGATGATGCCAAAGTGGTACGAGCGGGACACGTCGGGGATGATGCACTCTCGGCCTTTCCTCTGCTCCGGCATTCGCATCCACATGTCCCAGTCCCACAGCTACACAAAACAAACACACGATTAAACCACAGTGTATAACATCTTCAACACAATCTCACACATATTCTTCACGGTCTAACTTGTGTATACTTTATGCAAACTTCCTACACACACTGTTGACCATTTTGCAAATAGGCTCATTTCCACTAGTTTCAGTTAATTCTATGAAAATACACCTGCAGATAATTAAAATATGCTGTGGATAGATAATCTATCCCATTTATTTAACTTTTTGTCAACCTTTTGTCATCATGAGTCCAAAAGACCAACATGAAACACCAAAATTCCCATAATAGTCAACATCTTTTTGCAGTATCACACATACAAACATGACATCATGACATGACTAAAACAACAATAAACAAACAGGCCAACTTTAAGCCAAGTGGCATGTCATCTGTGTCATCAGCCACCCCGACCAACCTCCCAAAGCGGATTTTCGCCCTTTCATACTGCAATCGCAAGGTAATGTAACTCAATAAAAGGCCAAAAAGCGTTGATATACAAGCAAGAGAGAGAGTATGCGTCTTTATAACCCACCAATAATTGCACACAAATTGCTGTGTCATACATACGCCATTTTATGAGATCAGTCTGCACCTATATTAAGTTTAGATGCATTCATAGTATATGTTTTGCCTACTTGGAGGCAGAGCGAATAAGCTGTCAAACAATATTTGTCAAACTGTCATCTTTTTGTATGGGTCGCCTCCACCTAATGAATAGAAGTCCAATATTTAGACTCCTTTTAGCTCTGGTTTGGTCTCCACCAACTAATAACAAAAAACACCTGTCCCTTTAGCCTCGAAATGCTCCCCTTACTTCACCAGCTAGTCTCCAACTTTACCGACAAAAGTAAATAAATGAATACTTAAATACCACCAATACAAGGTGAACAAATGACTGATCATTTTTTTTAAAGAAATGAACTGAAACTAAAGGCAGACTG
Source organism: Etheostoma nigrum (assembly GCA_029931835.1). Classification (NCBI taxonomy): domain Eukaryota; kingdom Metazoa; phylum Chordata; class Actinopteri; order Perciformes; family Percidae; genus Etheostoma; species Etheostoma nigrum. The sequence continues at coordinate 29,265,915 of CM057245.1, forward strand.
GAGGGTTGGAAATCAATCTGGTGGGATTTGGAAAACTATCAGCTGGCATGTCAAATGTGCACAATTGGTAACAGGTGTAGGAAAACATCCCAACACACTGGTTAGGGTTCTTATATACTACACCTTTTCAGGTGTTGGCCACTTTGGCTCCAGTTCGTCCTTGTAGAGACTCTTCTTCAGCACCCAGCCCAGGCCGGGCATGCTCTCCACTCTGTACAGCAGGGCCGGGTCCTCCGCTGTGTGCTCATAGCCCTGTACAACAACAACAACAACAACAACAACAACAACAACAACAACAACAACAGCTGTCAGTGACACATGCCACGTTTCTGTGGGAGTCAAGTCTTCCTGCAGGTCAATCAGTGAGTAGAAAATGAATGAGGCTATATCAGGGCAGGAGGAGAGTGAAACAAGGAGTAAGATAAAGAGAGTAGGAGACTTGTTCAGATGTTTTGTGTTTAGGATAAAGACATCCTGTGGTGTCTTCCACTGTGGACAATGTTAAGTTACATTAAGTTAAGTCACAAAAAATATTAAAACCTACAGAGATGTTTAGATATTCTATATCGTCATCTTAACCTGTCTAACACCAAGCCATTTCTGAGCGTGATTTTGCTCCTGTAAGTTACTCACTGTGGGCTATTTTTCATTCTTATCTGCAAGTCTTGCATCTCAAATGAACAAGCACAACCATGGCCAGAAGCAGGAATAGCTTCTTAAAGCCGTTTTGGCAAATATTTAAAAATTGACATGTACAATGCAACTTTTCTATCCAGTTAAGTGTTTTTGGCATAACTTCGGGGCTTTTTTACAAAAAGTCAGCAGGTTCCACCATGACGCATTTACAGACTTTCGGAATTTTGTAAATCTGACGAACAATACTTTTTTGGGTAAGTGTTTTTTCTTTGACAATCTTTTAAACAAAACATGTTTTTTCAAACCCGCCGGCGGTACGTGGGGTTAGGAGGGTTAACAGCTAAAAGAAAAAAACCCAAACTACTGCATCTAAACTGAAATGTCTTAAGTCGTAATGCTTGTTGCCGTCTGAACTAGACTACACGTGTATCAGAGACAATCTGGGATGATGATGTGACCGCTTTAGCACAGACGGCAGGTGGAGCGTGAGAAGGTGAAGCAGTCACCTGGTCATTCCAGGCGGAGATACAGTACAGGCTGTCATCCTCATCCAACAGGTGGACGGTCTGACTCAGGAAACTGCAGCAGAAACAGAAAAGCAACATCAGTACAGACAAAAGCAGCTACATCAGTGTTATAAAATATATAAAAAAAACAGTATTATAAAAACAGAAGTGACAGTAAAGTAAACAAATATTAGGAGGAGTATTAAATACTGTATAAAGCCCTTTTTAGAAGACAAAATATTAAGAAATGAATCAGTTCTTGGACAAATCAAGCAGGAAGGTACCAGTGGACAGCTGGCTAAGTGACCTTTTTTAAAACCTAAATCACAGAAAGGTTATAGTTTGTTGAGAGGGGAAAACCTAAGATACATATATTGCAAACTTAATACATATATATCAAACGAACATACAGTACAGGCCAAAAGGTTGGTTACACCTTTCTCATTCAATGTGTTTCCTTTATTTTCATGACTATTTACATAGTAGATTCTCACTGAAGGCATCAAAACTATGAATGAACACACATGGAATTATGTATTTATGTATATACCTATGTGTATGTATATACCACGTTACGGACTGAGGTGGTGTAACATTCAACATGGCTACTAGTGCTGGATAGAAGCCACCTTTGCAAAACTGGCAAAAGTTTTAAATCCATTGCAAACATTTTAATCCATTGAAATATCTTAGTTTAATGTGGATGCAAAAGGAATATGTACTGGGATCATAAATAAATGTCTGTAAACCATTTGTGAGTGTCAGTGATGTTACAATTATGTCCATGTTCGGAGTTTGAAAAATGACCTAGCAGCAAATTCTCTGCATTCCCACGCTCATCTGGTATCTGATGCCTAATGTCTGGTTACTTAAAACAGGGTGTTCCATTTCTAGTACTCTACTACTACATGGGCAAAAAATAAGTAGACACCTGAACATTACAAGCATGTGTGATAGTTGAACACTGGGCATTAAAAATCCATTTAATCCAATTAACGCTGCTATAACAGCTGCAACTCTTTCTGCCAGATGTTCAACCTGCTGCTGGGTTTTGCTCCCATTCAGACACAAGAGCATCAGGGAGGTCCAGTACTGATGTTGGTGATCCGCTCTCCCCCAAAGGTGTTGGATGGGGTGAGGTCATGGCACTGGGCAGAACAGTCAGGCTCTTCCACACCAGACCTCTTCTTTGTGGCGCTGGCTTTGTGCACAGGGGGTATGTCATGTTAAGCATTAAGATTTATGTTCCCTGGGACCAGGTTTCCTCCAGACTCATTAGTAGACAGGTGTGCCTGGACCCCGCAGCTACACTGTGTGCAGCAGGCCAGTATAAAGTCAGCACATTTGTTTTTGTAATTTAGATTGAATTGGCTGAAGAAAACCAGCAATCAAAGTAAATTGAAGAAATTATAAACCAATATTGAATTAAAAATTAGGGGTGGAAATCACCAGACGCCTCCCGTTACCATATTGTCACGATACTTATGCCACGGTATGATGATTATTGCAATTTTAAACATATTGCAATATATTACAATTTATAACCTTTATTCCAACTTCTAATTGTTCCCAATTTCAAATGATGTCCCCAAAAGGAAACTTGGTCAACATCTATTTCATCTAAAAAGATAAATTTCTCTGTTTGTTCATCACACTTCAATTGTTTTGCTGCAAAATGGGATAGTCAAGCAGACAAACTGACATATATAATAAAAAGATCAATATTTGGCACCTGTGTATCGATACAGTATTGCCACTAAAAATATTGCGATACTATGCTGTATCAATTCCCCCCCTCCCACCCCTATTAAAAATGTGTTTGTATAAATTGAAATCGGGACATGTCGAGGACTCCCAAACACCCAGGAAGAGCAAAGCTTATCGCTGTAAACACAATAACAGGCTCGTTGAGAGGAGGGCATGTTATGGTTTTTCAGCGCTCTCTAACTGAGAGCCTGAAGCTCGATTCAGAGAGCAAAACTGGCACTAAAGCCGGAAGTGAGTGCTTCTGAACTATTTGAAGTCGACGCGTCAAAGGGGCCGGGTCAGCCCGGGGGGGTTGGGGGAGGATATGAGCTTCTACTGACCCAAAACACACAGTTCAAAGCCGAGTCTGCAAGAAACTCCAGTCTTCCTTTGTTGGACAGAGTGGATAGCAGCTTCACCACTGTGGAGCCACAGCCACCTAGTGGTGACTCTGGCAGCTGAGAGGGTTCACGGGCCTTTACTGTTGAAGCTGTGAGGTCCAGATCCTGGTTCTGAACCTTTAACATGGCAGCTATTGGCTCAATAAACCCCAAACTGGTTTATTATAGTTTATGTCCATATTAAATGATCAAAAATGCCTCCTCCTAAACCTCCTTTTATGTCCCTGTTAATTAATTAATTTATATAGCACCAGTTAATGGCTTCTTTACTCTATAAATCACTTACTTTTGGTTGTCTTATGAGTCAAAACTATAATGCTAAGCATGGATCATGGATAACTTGGTCACAAAAGAATTTTGAGGAAAAAGAGGAGGGGAAAAAATGATGAATGATCTCATACAAGTAACAGACTCCATAAATGAATGTCAGTCTCATAAAGGAAGATGTAACACCTTTGTCTTCCATCTTTACAATATCGGGGGAAAAACATCAGATTAAATTACTCAAATGATCTGCTGATTTATATAAGCATATATTTTAGATTTTATTCTTCTAGATCATTAAGAAAACAAGTATAAAGTTTAAAAAAACAAAACAAACCATTGCTGTGTACTATGAATAGAACTCTTAGACTTCTGCTGGAGTGTTTTCTCAATAAGTTATTTTCTCTATAAATGCCAGATCCAATTACATAAAAAAAAAACTATTTACTCTCTACTCACATATAAACTAATTACTCAGGAATCTTTAGTAGTGTTTGTGCAGGATAGAGGACGAACCTGAAGAAGTCGATGGAGATATCCAGGTCTTCTTCTAGGACGATGGCATAGTTGGCCTCCTGATGAAAAATAAAAACAACACCACATAATTAGGTATACGATATTCAGTGCAACTCCCAAGCAGAGTGATAACTGGCAGTTTTAATTAAAGAATAAACTGACTAACATTACAATTAAATAAGAGCAAAAGCAGTTGCTCCTAATTCAAACTCCATACTACAAATATATATATACAAAGTACTCACTGGGTGAAGGTTGAAGGTTGCAGTCAGACTCGCCTTGTAGTGCTGCGACAGAGTGCAGAGATATTCACAGAAGAAAGAAAGAAGAAAAGTTATTTTGCTTGAAGGCTCAGTTACTTTAATAACTTGAAATAGGGCTGAACGTGACAACATTTACATGATATGACAGTTCTGAGTTATGCACACAGTGGAAACATAAACCCCGGATGAAATGGCTCCAATTAATTAGTAAATTGGTTTTTTTAACTGAAAATCTGCACTATGAATTCGGTGTTAACCCTTAAAAAGGTCCAGTGTGTAGCGTTTTAAGTTGTTCATTATTAAAATCGTGTTGCACGTTCACAAACGTGTCCTTTTTCATGAATATTTAACACCACCATCAATTCCAAGTATTGCTTTTGGCTTGAAATTTTACATTGCCATTTGCATAAACTGGGGTAGACTCTCCATATTCATGCGCCATCTTGAAATACGTTAGCTGGTAAGGGACATACTGCTCCGCCTTTCCCTTTTTTGCTGTCACATGATAAACTCACAGGTGCTGCTAATGCTGCTAATTGGTATCATCGCTTCCCGGCAAATTTGAAGAAGGAAACATGGCTAACATCAACAAATCTTTAGAAGAAATGTTGCAATTAATACAAATCCAACCAATAGACCTGATGGCTGGAGGTAAAGCTGGATGAAGACGTGGATGACATCTTGGCTTCGTAGCTGTAACACGTACTTTGAACTGTATGTCGCGAGAGAGTTGATTGGGATATATGATCTTAACACTAGATGGGAGAAATTCCCACACATTGGACCTTCAAATGAAAAGCTAACTGTTTTAAAGCTTAAATGAGGAGCTAGCTGTTAGTTTACCTGGGACACTCGGGCATTCTTGATGCTGATGGGTGTGTGCTGAACTCCCTTCAGTCCAAACAGCTCGACGACATCCATCGGCTCCTGGGATGGAAAAAATAAATAAAATAAAAACAAACACAGGAATGTATGAGTGGTAGAGAAGTTGAACAAGCTACAAAAGGGGAATACAATCCATTTGAAACCCTTTTAACCTAATCTTAATTAACTAATCTCACTTCTACATACATTTTATTTAGTTATTATTGTAGCTATGTTACTTTGTTTACATTATACACTCATTGACGTGCTCTTTTCTTACTCTTATTTTACCTTGAATGTGACTGTGAGCAACTTAATTGTCGTTGCCTTGTACCTGTACCTGTGTAATGACAATAAAGTTGAATCTAATCTAATCTAATCTTAATAATTTCCCTCAGTGGATCAATAAAGTATTCTGATGATGATGATTCTGAATAAGATGCAACAAGAAGGAAAACTTACCAGATAATGATAATAAACTGATCAGTGAGTGTAACAACAGGCTGAAACTACCTTGTATCTTGTGAAGAGTGAGTTACTAGATGCAAGAGTTAAAGATAACCTTGCATAGTTATTGCTGGGTATTAAACCTCGATATGCTGTCCGTTCCTCAGACTCAAACACTTACAGTAAATACTAAGAGTTGGGATTGGCTGTCCGGATTACAATCAACATTGAAACATCACATTTTTTGATATTTTAAATTCCTCTATGGTGGCTTGTGTTTACACAACATTTAACATTTGAGACTTATTTTTGTTAAAAATGTAAAAAAAAAAAGAAAAAAAGGTTTTTATTTCTAAAATTAAGGTATCAAATAGAGTACAGTTTTTGAATCAGTACTGAAACTTGGGTATTGTATCAACTATTATTTATTAGGGATGTCCCGATCCCGATCTCGAGATCGGATCGGCCCGATCTTTTCCTATTTTCCCGTGATCGGAGCTCGGCTACATTACCTGACTAGTCGCGCCGATCTTTACGTACGTGCTAGTAACGGTTGACGGTAGTTGCGCAATACAAACCTCGGCGTCGGTGCAAAGCAAGCATGTCAGAAGTGTGGAAGTATTTTACTCTCGCGAGTGAAGACTGTCCTAAAGCTACTTGCAATGTCTGCAACATGGCGATTTCAAGAGGAGGAAGCAGCAGAGCTACATTTAACACCACGAACTTGATTCGTCATTTGAGGACAAAACATGACAATGTGTATGAAGCGTTTTGTAAAGCTGCAGATGGAAAGGTTGCTAAAGCAAAGCAACAAACGCTGGACGTTGTGAGGAGAGACAAATACTCCAACCAAAATAATACAGCAAAGAAGATCACAGAAAGGTTGGTCGAATTTATTGCTCTTGACAACCAGCCCATCTCAGTAGTTGAGAATGTCGGACTAACTCGTCTTCTGGAAGTTTTGGAAAATATTAGTCTAATAAAAAGTTGGGTTACTTGCTCAAAATATATTTGAGTTTGATCAATTTCAATACTAAAGGCAAAATATCGGATCGGGACTCGAAATCGGATCGGATTTGAGGTTAAATGATCGGATAAGGATCGGAGGCCTAAAATGCTGATTGGGACATCCCTATTATTTATTATTATTTAAAAAATTCAAACAAACAATACCCAGCGCTGAAAATGGTATTTTCCCCCTACAGGTGTACTAGATTCATACAGGTGTGAAGAAGGCCGGTGCCTGAAAACCAAACCGAGTCAAAGTACACAAAAGTATTTGGACAGAGACATCCACATACTTTTGGCCGTACACTTTAAATCAACTATTTTAAAATTTTGTCCATAAACATTAAGAGCGGGTAACAAAATGAATATCACAGTAATAATTAAACATGTTAACATCTGCATGTCACGCATCATTACATTTATTAAAGTATTCAAAATGAGGACGAAACACTTCAGACCATCTGTTATAAAGTAAACACTCAAAAAAGAAAGAAGTCAACACCTGGTACCTCGTAATATCCGTCGATGAAGACGGTGATCACCTGCGGGTTGACGCCATGAGCTGAAAGAAGCGACCTCAGCATCCTGAAAACAGACAACAAGCGGTCGTACATGTTGTTTTATGCACAAGACGGGAATGAAAGCAATTTACTCTTGGTATGACAATGCGATTTGTTCCAATTTAACAAAAAGGAGGTCAGTTGGATATTTATATTAATGCCAAATGTGTTTCTAAGGGAGGGGCTGCCATCTTTTATCCTGCTTTCAAAATATCAGCTAATTGCAGCAGTTACTCCGTTTATATATTGGTTATTTTCTGTGCAACAAATTAAAAATGTCGAGTAGAGCGGCAAACAATTTACTGTCTTTGAGCCTCATTTATCTTCATTTTTTCAAGGGTAAAGCACAAAGATGCAGAAATTAACGTTTATCTATGAAATATCAACAAATAAGTACAAATATTTTTATAGATGAGAAATCAAGGTGGCGCAACCTCCACTTAACTTTCTGTGTGGAAGGAAATGAGTAACAGAAATCCTGTTTTACAGTCCTTTGGATCATTTCTATTAATAGTTTTCAGATCTCACCTGTAGAGGTAGTTGGGTCTGTTTCCTGCTATGACGGCCACGGGGACATTGAAGACGTTATTGTTGGGCAGCTGAAGAAAGAAAGTATAAGTGAGTCAAACAAACTGACATTTTAAAGTCCTAAAGCAGAGGTTTTTGACCTGGCTGTGTTCAAACCAATACGCCTAAAACATAAAGCTTCTAGAAGATTAATACAGTAAATGGTACATTTTCTACATATAATTTATCATTTTTAAACCACATATACATTCACTTTTTATATGCTGCGATTTTACAGTAGCTCACAGTAATGTACTTTCAAGGAATAGTGATAGTAGCAAGAATAATTTTGGGGAATATGCTAATTTGCTTCCTGGCCAGCAGCCTGTTACCTTAGCTTATAGCTTTGCTTAAAGAACAGAAACAGGAAGTGCTGCTACACCCTGCAACGCCATGAACTACTTCAACTACCATTTCTAGTCATAGCTCCATTATCTTCAATCTAACTATAACTGCCCCCAACCGGCACTGTCAGAAACCCGCCTACCAAGACCTTGGGTCTGTCCGCGGTTTCTGCCTTAAAGAAGTTTTCCTCACCACTCGAGGTATCTGCCTAAAACGGAGTTTTTCCTCGCCATTGACACACTAAATGCTTGCTCATGGGGGAATTACTGGACTAGTTGGGTCTTTGTAAATTGTAGAGTGTGGGTAGACCTACTCTAGGACACTGTACTCAGATTCTGGTCAGAATACGAGTCTGATGTGTGGCCTGGTTGGCTCAGTGGGTACATAGACTGTGACAATTTCCTGCATGTCTTCCCCCCCCCTCGTCCCCAGCTGTCCTGTCCAATAAAGGCAGAAAAGCCCTGAAGAATATGAGTCTGATACTGCTCCAATGGGCTGTGATTATGGGGTGTTTGCCCCGAAAATGCCTCTGCACTCAACTGGATAGACCTACAGCCAATCAGAGCAACGGTACTCAACTCATCTTTTAACAGAACTCAACACAGACGAGACCGAGACAGTGTATCGTCTCCATAGCAACCACTCTTTGCACCCCAGCCCTAACCATCAGAGTCTTAGACGCGTTTGTAGCTGGAATATATCATTTGTTTCGTGTAAATATGAATGTGGACAATGTTAGTGATAGTGAGAAGCTACAGTTGCATTTCTAGTGATGAACCGGCGAAAACACGCTTTATTTCTCTGATTCGTGGCTTTGTCCCAACGCTGCTGGGCGCTCCCTCTCTTCAGTTATTCTCCCCCATGCCACCATATAACGTTACCATGCTTTCAGGCGGTCATTGAGGCGCCGACTAAAACTCGGCCATTTTGCACAGCGGTTTGTAACACAGAAATAAAATGGAGTTTTGATCATTTTATTTATAGTTTATAGCTGACATAAACAGCTAAATTCTCTATTGGCCTTGTGGCGCAGCAACACCATCAGCTGATTTGAGTCGAGCTGAGACAGGCCGGTTGAGGATTTTAAGATTAATGTCCTGTCGATATCTTCTATAACAGACGCAAATCTACACATCTCAGTTCTCCAGCAGCAGCCGTCTTTGCTCTTTGGTGACTGATCATCCGTCCATCATCGTATAAAGCCCGCCCTGACTATTTGATTGGTCCGAACAGCTCTCATTTGAGCATAGTTGCGCCACAACGGATCAAGTCCAGACCGAACTTCCAGAACACAAATCTTGTGGGCGGGGCTAAGTTTGGCGGGCATCCAGGCTAGTGATCTGATGCTATAAATTAAATTGAATTGACTCCTGGCTCTGTCAAACAGTAACAAAATGCATCTACATGCACCTTATTCAAACATATCGGGCTTATTTAAATGATACGTTTTTCAACAATTTTTCAGGTCTCAATGTAAGTGAAGGTGGACAAAATACAATATGTGCATTCCAAAAATGTCAAACTAAACGTTTAAAAAAAAGGTTTATAGTTATAATATACAATGCCAAAAATTTACTACATTTGAGAGGTCCTTACCAAAAAGGCTTCTCATGCAATGATGTTAAAAAGCTACTGTATATTAGACTCAAAAATCTAAACCATGGCAGGCTCAGCTCCTGAGCTGACCTCAGCTCAATGAAACAAACATGTAACAGTGCAGTAACGAGTCCAGCTGCGTGTCTCACAAGGTCAGGGTTGAACTCGATGGGCGCCGGGTCTTTGCAGCTGCAGATGCTGCCGTATCCTTCCACTTTGCTGCAGAAGAGCTTCCTCCTCCTGTTCAGCTCGGTGTCTGCCCAGTGGCACTCCGCCTCTGCAGGACGGAGGACCACATTAAGTTTGTGAGACATCTTGATCAGGTGCCAGCAGGTGTCGCTTTAGATTTAAGACATGAGATTATACGATACAATATTCCACCTTTTTACAGCCTGGATCTTTTGGTTGTGTTAGGTTTTGGCCAATCAAGGTACATCACAACATGATCAATAAGACATTTTCCAAATATGTTATTATGCTTGTTACCTTCCGAGGCGGTGAGCTGCACCTCGGTCTTCAGCAGCACCGGGTCTCCCCAGGTGGACAGAGCTGGAGACTTTGAGTGCTTCTCTCCATACACCTGACCTGGAACCCAAAACACAAAGTCTGCAGGTCAACACCTGTGATCTCATAAGGCAAAACTGATTAGTTAATTAAACATATTCTAAAGTTTGTGTTTTCCCTAAGTTTTTGGAAGACGCGTATTTGGAATTTAAGATAATGTTACGCTCAAATCCGCTGTGGATTAAGAAAGCTCTTCAGTGAAGTCAGTGGAGTTTCTGGACAGACACGTTGCTATTGAGTTTTTCATGGGATTGTTTGTCGCATTGGGTACCACAAAAACACTCTGTTCTTCTCCATTGTATCGGAGTGGAAGCAGAAGTTGGAGTTCTTAAAACATCAGGAAATAAAATGACAAGAAACAACTGGCATAAGTGACGGTGTAATGGCTGAACCCAAAGCCAGTGGAGGGAGTTAAGTCAAAGTCTGCTCCTCTACCTCCTTTCTTCACCACCAGAGTCCACATGTCCCTCCAGCTGAGGTTGAGGGACACCTGGCTGCCCAGACTCTTGAGCAGGTTCTTAGCAGCATCCTTCAGGTGGAACGTGCCCTCATCCTGCAGAACAGAAAACCCATTAGGTTTTCATACGTCTCCCGCGAGTATGATACATGCAAATTTACACAAATTACTGATGTCTGAGACACAAGACATGCACTATAGATTACTAGGACTACATTGGAAACTTAGCCGCCTGGCTAACACTGGCCCATTTACAGAAATGTTGATTAATGCGCATTGTTCTAATAAACAAATCTTAAAATCATTGAGACATTGGCAGAGGCTGACCTTTATGGTGAAGATAAGGACTCGGCCCCAGGTCACCATGTTGAGGAAGAGGATCATGGCTTCGTCCTCATGAGGAGAGTAGGTGTCAAATATCCTTTTGGCCATCACATGACCCTGAGACACAGAGACAGTGACCAAATAATCTGACTGATTTGACCTCATTTAATTAAAAGAAAAGAAAAAAAGTCTTTTTGCACGTGTGTGGAGGATTACGCCAACTTCATATTCGACTCAAACCTGCAGCACTTTGCTGCATGTCATCTCCCCCCTCTCATGTCTTCATCTGCCCTGTGGAAATAAAGGCCCAAACATGCCCCCCAAAAAAAGAAAAATAATCTTTCTTCCATTAACCGTATCCTAAGCAGCGGTCAAGTGAGCTGGAGAGTGAATGTGAGAAAGGGAGCTGTGCTGTCAGGAACAAAGCCATGAATCGGATTATTTAAATAAAAAAAAAGAAGAAGATAGATTTTATATACTGTACAGTGTACACACACCCACACATATCGAAAGGAAAGTAATTTTCTAACATTTAACATACAGTATTCACAGTAAATGCTTACGGTTGCCTGGTTGAGAACGATCACATGGATGCCTCTGCCCTGCTCACGCATATCATCCTCCAACACCTGCAGGAGATGAGCACAATAAAGATATGCTCCGTCGGACATTTTATACTCTTGTCCTGAAGCAACGACACTTCATCCTTCACTCACAGTGGTGCCGTCCACTGCCATGTAGACCTTGGAGCGGCTGGAGTACACCTCAATGTCCAGGACCTTGCGTCCATTAGCTGGCCTGCGTGGTGTCTCCATGTTGGGGATTGTGTCCTCTAAAAAAATAAATAAAAATAAGAGCATCATAGCAGCAAGATTATGTGAAGCCATGGTGAGGTGCAATACCTTTTCACAACAGTGTGTCAAATAGTTACTCAATTCTTCTTCTCGAACACACATTGCAGAGACAGACATCTTTAAGTTTCCAAGGATATCAAATATGTCCGGCAGTGTTTTTAGGAAATTATGTTTTTAACTATTTCACTCTGTGTAAACATCACAAAGCTTCAATAAGGTACCAGCTGATTTTTAGGCCTTTATTGAGAAGACAGCTGAAGAATGAAAGGGGAGAGAGCGATTACCACCGACACTGTTGCTTGGCAATAATAAAGTATCTATCTCAAATCTAATTTTACTCTGGGAACTTAAAGGCCACCTAAAGTAGTACTACAGTTTTCCCCTACAGGTCTTATTGGAATGACAATTGTGATGTTATGATCCAACTGGAGAGGGGGTGTGGTCCTGCTTGGGTCAAAGGGCATAAAAGCACAGTTTACTTGATTAATTAACAGATTTCCTTCCCTCCGTGTACAGTATGTTAAGTTTTATCGCTGTGATTTCAATGTACACTAAAATTAACTCTTGCTGAGAGACAAGGGCAGAAGAGCGGGCTGATCCAGCCGAGGGGGGGTGGCAGTAGCACGCCAGCTGGCCTGACTGAAAGCAGCAACACGTACGCGCACCGCACACCATCCCAGTCCTCTGGTCAAATCCTAAACTAACAGCTACAGGGTTGGCTCATACCATCACACCGAAATCAGTGCCCAGTCAGATTTTCTGAGAGCGAAGGGTTCATGCCTTATTGACAGGCCAACTCTTAAAAAGTCCAGTGTGTCACTTTTTAGGGGTGGGAATCTCTGGGCATCTCACGATTTGATTCAGAGGTCAACAATTTGATTCTGAACCGATTATCTACGCAACAATTTTGACATATGCAGTATGTGTCACACCCAAGTTTTAATGAGATGTTTTGTCTACTGAGGTTTTTATTGTGTACTCATTCCACGCTTAAGCCTTAAACATGCTGAGTCACCTTCTCTCTCAGTGATCCTCCATGTCAGAGGCTGAGTCATGTTTACAGGCAGAGAACCGGCTTCTTACAACATGAAACATGAGGTGGTCAGATGTGATGTGATGAAGTAGATCAACAGCCTCTATGTGTTGGGCATAATTATTTTATGTATGTCTTATTAGATCATGTGTATATTTACTAAACTGATTTTTTTGTCTTTTGGACATTTTTGGGTTTATTTTCTGCACTCTTGCCTAAACTCTAAGTTGTTGTCCATTATCCCGTCCTCTTTCAGTCACTCTGTTTTCTGATTTCTGACATCTGGAGACAGTAACTTTTAACAGTAACTTGTTTTTTTTTTTAACAAATCAATTATTAACTTAACACATTGTATCATTCTATAAAGAATCACAATGCATCTAAGAATGCAAATAAGAATAAAGTTGTGCTTGTCTGAACGTTAAGGAACCAATGACAGGAACAGGGTGCACTGAACAGGTTTCTCACCATATTCTTGTACGGCTGCATCTTCGTTAGCTACTCTTCTTGTGTCCAAGATGAGTTTAATGTTGACTATGACTGTTATCAGCAGAAACAGAACAGCGCCAGCCTGTGGACAAGAAAACAAATACACTTTGAAATCTTAGGTTATTTCATTTCTAGTCAAGGTTTTGTTAGTTCTGTTTGACATGTGCATATCAAAGCATGCACTGCTGTTCAAACTAATCTTGCACACTGTGGTCCAGGCGACCAGCAGGGTCTGTACAACGCTCCAAAGACAGAATTTAGAAACTGCACACACTGTTCTGTGATCTAAATGTTCAACCTGTACACGGCCATCACAGTAGAAGTCCACGGGTCTACTGTATGAGGAAGTTGCAGTCCTTTAAGGTGAATACGGATGTGGTGAGAATGTTTATGTCAGTCGTATGTAGTGTTTGGAGTTACTGTGGGGTGGGGTGGGGGGGGGGATGCTGGGGTAACTGAGAAGGCCAGGATTGATAGAGTGACTAAAAGGGCTGGGAAAATGGTGGGAGAGTTAAATACAGTGGATCAGGTATATGACGATCATCTGGTAAAAATGACCAAGACCAATGTTTTTCTCCCATCTACACCACACACTTTCTGTTTATCTTTAATATCGGTATTTATATTATTTTATTACAAGTACTTACTTTTCAATATTTATGGTCACAGGTTAATATAATTTAAATTATGCTACCGACTCTTGCTTCATTACACATTCAATTTAATTTTAATGTCCCTTACACTGCAATATTGTTTCTTGTATCATGGCAACCGCACTTTAAAATACCTTCATTTGACGCCATTTTGCTTACTCAGTCTACCATATAATCATTGTCTATTGTTTACCTGTATTTCTTGTGTGCTTACTTGTTTGTGTGTTATTGTTTTTTGCTGTTTTTGAAGAAAATGCTGCTGCTGTAACAACAAAATGTCCCCGTTTTGGGATGAATAAAGTATAATCTAATCTTGTATGGAACCATCCACGTTATTTATTTTTTACAATTTGACTGAAGGAAAAGCAAATTTGTGATTTAGAAACTTTTTGAAAATTTGGCCCCGAGGACACCAGGAGAGTCAGAGAGCAGGGTGTGCAGGATGGGTGTGCAGGGTGTGCAGGATGTGCAGGATGGGTGTGCAGGGTGTGCAGGGTGTGCAGGATGTGCAGGATGTGCAGGGTGTGCAGGATGGGTGTGCAGGGTGTGCAGGATGTGCAGGGTGTGCAGGGTGTGCAGGATGGGTGTGCAGGGTGTGCAGGGTGTGCAGGATGTGCAGGATGTGCAGGGTGTGCAGGGTGTGCAGGGTGTGCAGGATGTGCAGGATGTGCAGGATGGGTGTGCAGGGTGTGCAGGATGAGCAAGGTGTGCAGGATGTGCAGGATGGGTGTGCAGGGTGTGCAGGAAGAGCAAGGTGTGCAGGGTGTGCAGGAAGAGCAAGGTGTGCAGGGTGTGCAGGGTGTGCAGGGTTGCAAAGATAAAGCCAGAGGGAACTCCTCAGGTCTGCTGCTGCAACACACATCAACACCAGTTTAAAGCAAAGCTACATCTTCAGAGAGTTGTTTTTATTTACCTGACAGAACCGACGAAGGCTCCTCTTGTTGGTTAGTTTGTATTTCCAGGTGAGGTACAAGCTTCTTTGTTGGCGGGGGATGAAAGGCTTGGCCCGGGGATTGGGGGTCCAAGTTTCCATCCCGACTCAGAGCTCAGACCCTCCGCCTGCCCTACTCCACCTCCTCCGGCCGGGTCATGCACTGCTCCACAACACCACCACCGAGACACGGCTGGCTGTCACATCGTCATCTGTTAAAAAACAACACAAATAAAGCACGACACGGGTCAGAGATAAAGTTAGCCCAACACTGAGTTCAGCTAACGCTAGCTAGCTGCTAGCTGAGGAGCTAACTAGCATGGCAACGCTATTTCTAGCTCACTACCTAGCTCAGTTAGACACTCCAGCTGTGACTTTGCTAAGATATTAACGTTACTACTCACAGGGTCGTCAGTAAAGCTTGCATTGTTGTTTTATTCTCGCAGCCAGCAGCAGCAGCAACATCCAGAAAAGTCGCTTGTTACTGATGCTTCACGCACGGGGGTTTTGTGTCGCAGCTCAAACGACGTCACTAATCTGGTACTGCATTACTGCCACCTGCTGGACTGGGATTATGGAGCCGTACATCAAAGTCAAAGTCTGCTTTATTGTCAATTTCTTCACATGTCAAGACATACAAAGAGATCGAAATTACGTTTCCCTCTATCCCACGGTGGAGACAAGACATATTTTACACACACACACACACACACACACCCAGGTCCACAGACAAACATAACATTCAAGTAAACAATATAAAAATTTAAAATAAGAAGGCACATACAATAAAGAAAATAAGAGCAGCAAAATTGGGTTGAAAATGTGCAATTGTGCATACAGTAGACAGTCAATATGATCCGGCCAATAAATGACTGAGGTAGTTCTGTTTGACCTGAGTATGCAAGTGGCATAGTGGTGCAGGTTATGTAGGAGCAGCAGAAGTGTGTTCAGAAGTGTTTCCAGGACAACAGGACAACAACAACAAGTTGCAAAGTGTGCAAGTGTACAAGTGGAGTAGATATGCAATTAGATAGATAAAAAGATGTTTATATGTCATTTTGACACAAATACATTTAATAAATCACATTTTCTGTTGAATTCCTTTTTAAATTGTATTTCAATTGGATTCTGATAAGACAATAACATGGACTTATTATCTCAGGATAGGGAATTAATATATTATACAGTATATATAATATAATATCGAAATATGTGCAAACAAATGTCCAAACAAAAGAAACTAACAAAATAAAGTTGAACATGTTATTATTTCATTTTATTAATGGGGAACATACATGTGTACAGACAAGGCTAGCGGCACCAGTCAGACACGTTTCTGGTGTGCCACGCAGCAGAAACGCCTCACTCATGCCAGGCAGGCAGTGTGCAGGAGCCCTTAGGCATAGGTTAGTCAACAGACAAAAATGAGATCTCCCCAGTATGTCAAGTGTGACGTGCCCGACCATGTCTTCCCGGCCATGGTGCGTCGACCAATCATACGATCAACCACCAAAGTTGGCAACAGTCTACCATATAATCATTGTCTATTGTTTGCCTGTATTTCTTGTGTGCTTACTTGTTTGTGTGTTTTTGTTTTTTGCTCTTATTGAAAAAAATGCTGCTGCTGTAATAACAAAATGTCCCCGTTGTGGGATGAATAAAGTATAATCTATCTATCTATCTATTGAGAAAAAGTTGAGATTACTTAGAATAGATGGTTTATGATTATAGCGTGTAACTGGTTTTTACTTGAGATAAACTACAAGAGTAGGATAAAAATAGGGATGAAAAAAGGATGAAACTACTGGTGACGTATTGAAAACAACAAAAGCTGTATCTATATGTGTATATGGACTGTATTCATATTGCGCTTCTCTAGTCTGAACAACTACTCAAACCACTTTTACATAGTACAGCAACCATTCACCATTCACACACATTCATACAGTGTGGTCGAGGCCTGTAGAGGCAGCCACAAACTTAAACCTTCTTTCAGTTCAGTTCTTCCCTTTGGAACAGACTACAACAACAACTAGATTTTCTCTGAAAAATCTAAAGATACTTGATGATCTGAGCTCCACGCAGATCTCTTAAGTCATGGCATGTTGTGCTTCTTGACGCTGACGGACGGGGCCGAAGGTTGCTATTACTGTGTAAAAAAAGTCAGCTGGGTCCAAATCAAATGCTCGACATTGCATCATTTACAAAGCCATAAAAGTTAAATATTAC